>QJNZ01000784.1:0-44197 GCA_004155055.1 Monosporascus sp. CRB-8-3
AAAAAAAAAAAAAAAAAAAAAAAAAAAAAAAAAAAAAAAAAAGAAAAAGAAGAAAGAAAAAAAAAGAAAAAGAAAAAGAAAACAAAAAAAAACGTAACGTATAGCGACCCCGGAAATTCGGATAAGTTATTTTTAAATTAATTTAGAAATTCCCGAAAATAAAGAAACGGTCGTAATAATTTTTTAATATCTTTAGTAGCTTTTTAACCTTTAATAATTTAAATAACTTTAATAAATTAAGCGTTTACTTAAAGGGAAAAAAAAAATCTAAAAAGTTTAATAATAAAAATATAAAGTTACGATAAAAACGCTTTAACCTTTTACTAAATAAAGAAGTTTACCTAGCAGACTAAGCTAATTAAAAACTCTAAAATAACGCTTTAACCCTTACTTTTAAAAAGATTAACTATAAGAACGGAATAAAGCTAAAATAATTTAATTAATTACGTTCAGTAAAGGCCATTACAAAACCGTATAAAAAGGTGCCTGTAAAATTAATTATAAATATTAAAAAAGAAACGAAAATATTAAGGACTTTTAAAAAAAACCTATATAACTACAGGTAAGATTAAGCTAAAGTTCTTTTAGAAAAAACTAAGCAAAATTAAGTACGACGGAAAAAGTTCCGTATAGTTTATTACGAAGTTTTAAAAACTATTACGAAAAGTTAAAAGTTATAGTAAAAAGCTTGAATTAAAGAAATAAATTATTATATTCCTTATTATTATAAAAAACCGCCTTAGGAATTAGTGTAAAACGATCTAATTAATGCTTAGATAAATTAATTACTTGTTCTAGTAGTTAATCGGCAATTTTAATAGCGAATTTTATAATCGTATTAATAAAAAAAAGGGAAGTTTTAGAATGTTTAATAAGGTGAGAGAAATAGTAATAATAATAACAACTTTCGAAATAACAGGCCCGTATAAAATAAAAACGGAAAGCTGCTTTGCTTTAATTATAATAAATATGCAAGGTCGTTGAGTTCAAGCCGTATTATCTAGGCTGAGCCAAAGACACAAAGTAATTACACTAATAATTAACACGATAGATACTCTACCCAGTATCTTCGAACACGGCAACTATCAATGGTTTTCACGGTGACGAAATTATAATAAATATAAGTACTTAACTAAAAATTACTTTACGTTATAAATAGAAAAGAAACGGTAATGGAAAAAAAGGAAAATGTAATTAACTTTAAGGAAATAATAGACAGAATAATTAAAATCATAGTTTTCGTAAGGCCCATAACGGTAATAAAAATAAAAAGCAATTTATTTTTAACGGCTTAAAAATTTATATCGATTAAACGGAAAAACGTTTAACGTATGCGTTTAAGAATAATAACTTAAAAACTTTATATAATAATACGATAAAATAATTTAAAAAGAAATTTAAAAAGCTTAAATAATTAAACGCCTTAAAACTCGAAAAATTATAATAACTAAATATGTTAAAGCTTAGACGATTAATTACTTTAAATTATAAAAAGACGAATGTTTTAAAGGAACTATTATAAGAAGCGCTATATTTTTATATATTTACTTTTTTTACAAAACCAATTAAAACAAACTATTTTAAAATTTAGGAATAAACGTTAATATTACAAATAATATTAGTAACTTTAAAAATCTTTTATAATAAATATGAAATCTTAAAAAATCCGAATTTTAACATGAAAAAATCTCCTAATTATTATTTTCATTATTATCGTTAAATAACTTTTAAAAAGGATTAATAAAAAAATGAAATTATGTTAGATATTTAAATCAATTATTAGCTTTACTAAGCCACGAACCCCGTAAGTTGTATCAGTAACTGTTATTAGATAGTTTTTTTATTAAGATTTATATAAGGTCCTGTCCTAGCTTAATTTTCTTGGTTATAAGGGGCTGTATTCTTATAATTACTTTTTTCCCTAAAAGCCTTGGTCCTTAAGGCTACCGTATCACCTTTCCGTACGACCGGATTTCTATACAGGATCTTTTTGCCTAATAGTAATTACCCGTATTTAACTAAGTCTGACAGTAACGTTTCTGGTTAAGTTCTATTTGGCTAAAGCCAGGAGAAGGAGCTTTATCGCAATTTTTCTTATAAATTAAAGCAATATAATATGTACAAAAACAAAAAGTTTAAGGCGCGACCCTTATATTTTCCGACCGTTTTATTTTTAATTTTATCGCTTTATTTTTTAACAGTATAACTTTTTTATACGTATTATTTTGCGCGATTTTAAATTTATTTATTCGATTTTTTCTGGTTATTTATTTAGTTTTTTAGTTTTTTAAATATTTTAGTACGTATATATTTTTGGTACGACTTAATATGTAACAGGGGTAATTAATTTATTTTAAAAAGTGTGCCCCCCGAAAAAATTAAATTATTAACTTGTCGGGCGTCGAGTAAGTTGCTGATACAATTATTAAATATTCAAACTAATTATTAGCTCTATTAAGTTACGAACCCCGTAGGTCGTATTAACGACTGTTATTAGACAGCTTCTTATTAGGATTTATATAGGGTCCTGTCCTAGCCTAAGCTTCTTGGCTACAAAAGGCTGTATTCTTATAAATTATAATTAAATATACGTTATATATTAATAATTTTCCTTTAAAAATATTGTCTATGGAAATACTTCATAAAAAAAAGGTTGCTTAAATTATAACGCCTTAATTAGCCATAATAAAACTTAATTATTAATAATTAACGCTTTTCGGAATAAATTTTTCCTATAACTTTACGGAAAACCGGAATTTATTATTCAAGTTCCGGACTTAACAAACGATAAAAACTATTAATAAAAACACGTATTAAAAGAAGTATCTAACAAGAAAAACGGCAATAACCTAATAAATAACTTAAAATACGTACTTTCGAACGATTTTAAAAACGGAAAAATTTAAATAACGGACGAAATTATAAAAAAAACAATTTTTAATACGGCCGCCATTATTACCTTAATATCGAACGACTAATATAAACTATTAAAAGATTTACGGGGATAAATTTAAATTTTAACAACGTAGAAATATCTCTTATACAGCGTATAACAAAGAGAAATACGTAAAATATAGAAAAAAAATCATTTAATATAATATAAAGTTAATTAAACTTATTAATATCAAAAATAAAAATTATTTTAATTGTTTTATAAATAATCTATCACGTTATAAAAAATACCATTTATTTAAAAATAAAAATAAGGTTTAACAAAACTTAGATATATATATTACGCAAATTATAAAACGTTTAAAAACGTTATTACCGGATAAAAAATGTAAACGGAAAATAATATAAGTCCTACGCTTTAATAACGGTAAAAAATTCGGTATAACAATAATTAAAAGTTTTTACGTTATAGAAATTATCGAACTAATAATTTTTAACGCATATAATTAATATTAAAACGGAATTACAAAACGAAACGCATACGATTTCCGTATAAATAAAAATACTTATATACTTTTAAAACTTCGTAGTAAAGGTAATAAGGGATATTATTATTAAAATAAGTTATTTTATAGTAAAGGATATAATATTAATCGAATATTTCGAAAACGCATTAGAACCGAATAAATGATATAAACTTAATCATAATTATTTTTAAATCCATATTAATAACTATACGATTTCACTTAATCAAAATTAACAGTTCGAAAAGTAAAAAAATATTATTAAGTTATCAAAAAAAATATAATTATAAAGTATAACTATTAAAAAGCAATAAGTTAATTATAATACAATACCTTATTATTTACAAAAACTTAAAAAAATTAAATAAATATTTTAACCTTAAAAATATTATCCGATTATTTCTATAACTCGTACTGAAACGTTTAAAATACCGTTAAAAGCAATGCGTAAAAGTAAAAAACAAAAATAATAACGTTATTTTAAAGGATAATACGGATTAAGACTTTAAGCAAATTAAGCGTAAAAAAGGACGCCTGAAAAAAACTATCACTAAGTTATATACCTTAAAAGCTCTAAATAAAACCTTAAAATTAATTTAAAAGCTAAAGTTAACCTTAACCGAAAAAAGCGAAAACGAAAACAATTTATATATTTTCTATTTTAAGTTATTAAGGTTAAATAATAATAAAAACCGTCTTAATAACTTTAAGAATAACAATTAAATTATCCGCAATATCTACGAATATATATAAATAATTAATAAATTAAATATTAACACCTATAAGTTATTTATTACGATAAATAACGGCCTATCTTTAAAATGAATTATAAAAAAAATTAAAACGAAAAAATATAACGTAAGGTTATCTTTATTAAAATTAAAAAAAAACCTTTCGAACGGAATTTTTAAGTTTGCGCTTCTTAACAATGATATTTAAAGGCGCCCTATTAATACCAAATAAATAATAAGAAAAAATATACGTTTATAAAAAAGCTAAAAAAGTACAAAATATATATTAACATTAAAGGATTTATATAACGAAAAGGATTTAATTATTACGAAACTGTAGCAATGATTATAAAAGTAATATATTAAAAAATCTTAATAACGTTAATCGCTTTTTAAAAATAATATATATTCTAAATAAACTTTATTGTTACGTACTTAAACCGTAAGTTAAAAAATTATTTATATAAAACAATTTCCGATATTAAAAAAAAAATTTAATATATATTTAGAAAAAATAAAGAAATATATAAATTCTCCTTTACAAAAGTTATTACATTAATAAACCTATTATACGGTTTAAAATAAGGCGGAGGTATTTAATAAAAAAGGGATATTTACGAAATAAAGTTTTTGTCCGTTAACCTCGGATAACGGGATATATTATAATCTCAAAACAAAAAACGTTACTACCTTATACGTAAATAATTTCTTATTTTTCGGCCTTAACTAATAACGTTTTAAAAATATTACTAAAAAGATTACTAAGGACGTACTAGTTAAGAACTTAGGTAACGCGGACTAATATCTAAACGTACGAATTATCCGTTTTGTATTAATAAAAAACGTTAAGTTAAATTAATAATAATATAAAAGGTTGTTAGGTTTAAACTGTATTATCTAAGCTGAGCTAAAGATACGAAATAATTACACTAATAATTAATACAATAAATACTTTACTCAATATTTTCGAATACGGTAATTACTAATAGTTTTCACGATAATAATAAATTGGATGTCTCGGTTACGAAAAGCCTTATTCCGAAACCGACTATCGCATAATGCTAATAAGCCTTAACTCTGATAAACCTTATACCTTCTAACTTTACTGTTCGGCAAAGGGAATTTTAATAATTTGGAAAATATTAAGTTTTTCGCGGTAAACTTTAAGTCCGTATAAAATAACTACTTTATAACCCTTTGCCAGTCCTACAATTAAAAATGTTAAATATTAACCAGGAAAAAAGGCTAAAAATTCTAAACCAGCTACCTTTAACCTTAATTAATTTTACAACTTTTCGAATTTTTATTAATTAAAATAACTAAAATATGCCGGGTAATTCCTATTATAAAATACCGGTATTCCGTAAATATAAAATTTTTACGGAAAAGGTTTTTCTTAAAGTCCTTAAATTTTATAAAACTTTAAAACGAACTAAAAATATAAATATTTCCGTTAATCTAATTAACCTTTCCTAAAAAAATCGAATTTTATTTTTAATTTTAGATATAATTTAATTTATATAAAATTAAAATAATTAAAAATTAAACGACCTTATAATAAAAAAATATTAACCGTATAAAAGAATTACTGGGAAAATTTAATATAAACGGCAAAAAACTTAAAAACTTCGAAGTTTAACTTTTGGCTTAATATAAAAATTACGAACGATAATTTGTCCGGCTGTTCCGGATTATAAAAACCGTCTAGAATTCGGTTAAGAATGGTCGTTAATAAGAGCTGAAAAAAGGTTAGAGTTTAGTAAAACCTAATAACCGATAGCACAATCTATCAATTTGTCTAATTTAGTTCTACGGTTACGTCTCCTCTAGGGAGAATAAAATTACTTAATAAGATAAATTTCGAACGGTTTATAACTAACTTAAAACTTAAAAAAATACGAAATAAATTAAAAATTACTTAAAATTTAATTAAAATAGCTAGCAAAAAAATAATTCTGTTAAATTCCCCTTATACGGAAAAAAAAGCGTTTCTCTACTAAAATTTGTTTTTCGTTATTAAAAACGATAACCATAATATTTTTATTAAAATTACCCGAAAATCTTTATTCACTTATTAATTTTAAAACTTTAACTTGTTATAAAATTATCTGTTTTATATATATTTATAACATTTTATATTAATTTTTATTTAAATACGTTAATATATTATATATAACTTATAAATAAATAATATTTTTTAATTAATCGGAAAAACCCTTTATTTAATAACGTTTTACGAAAAAAAGAAATTAGAAAAAACAATTTTAATTACTTATTAATATTACCGTTAAAAAATAAAACCGATTTTTAAAAATATAAAACTTTTAACGTAATAAGTTAATATATACAAAACGTTTTCCCATATTAACGCCTAACTTAATCCGAAATATTTTAGAAAAGGTAAGCCTCTTATTCCGAGACGGTTAGGAAAAAAATAGCAAAACGAAAAAGCCGGTTTTTTAGTATAACGGTTAATTACGCAGCTTTACTTTAGATAAATATAACAAAAACGAAAATTTAAATTTTATATAAATTAAAAATTTTAATAACTTTTTGATAAATTTTCTTAAATTTTTAAATTTAATTTAAAAATTACGTATATAAGGTTACTTAACGCAAAAAAGCGTATCGGCAATTCGTACTTTTAAATGTTCGCGGTTAATATATCTAAGTTGCAAACTGCTATTTAAGAGAGCCTTTGTTCAAGAACTATCCTTTGTACAGCTAAACGTATATATAAAGGCGATTACCTCTAGACTTCTTTAGTCTTTCCTAGAACAACCATGCGCACTTTGCCAGATTCCTACATTTAATTACTGTAACTGCTAATAATATATGTTAAAAGTTTTAAAAATAAACCGTATATTAAGTTATAATATAGTTAAGTAATAGCCGATTAATCGAAATTTAAATAAACTTGATTACTTTAAATAATACAGCTTTTTATTATATAATAACTAATCGTTATCTTTATATTAAATTACTGATTAATAATTAAGGCAGAACTTATTAATCTTTTATATTATTTAAATTATAAATTTACTATTATAAGTAAGTAATATATATGTATATATATTTATATTAAAAGGCTACCGAAATCCTATCTTTATATTTCGATTTATCGTTTTCTTTAAATCTATTAAATTTACGAAATTTTAAAACGTTATATAAACTTATTAAAGTTTTAGTAAGGTAATTAATATAACTCTAACTACTATTTTAAATTATTATAAGTTAACAACTTTTTATTATAATTAAATAAATAACAGTTTGTTTTAATAGTAATAGCTTAATAAGTTAACTGTAATTAAACCTTTCGCCTAATGGCTTAGTGGTTGCGAGCCTGGGTGTCTTTTTCGATTGCGACAGGCTTGGATACCTTGTTTCGGTTGGCCTTAAGAGATAACTGGTTTAAATCCAGCTTGGGTTACCGTTCCTTTAGGTCGCGCTAGCCTAAAGGAGCTAAACCATTAGAACTTCGGCTCCGCCACCGTGTCGGCGACAATTAAGGGGTGGCTGGGGGAACCAGTTACGATTGGGGGCGATAAGATCTAATCAATTAATCGGGTATATCTTACCGTTAGTTACCGTATTATATAACCCGCATTGCGTTTTTCCGGCCCTTGGCCAAGAAGGGACGGTTTTTAGGGGGTGTTTCCCGGTCGCGTTTGTGTGAAACCAATTGTGCATATACTTAATAAATGGATCAGCTCCCTGTATATATGTATATAGCTAGATACCTTAATAGCACTTTACCTTGTAATTAAACCTTTAACTTTGTTATTATATCGGCGGTGTTTAAGGAATTAAAAGCTATATAACTATATATAAGTAAATGTTATAAAAGTTAATTAATTTATAATATAAATATTTATATTTAATATTATATTTAAATTTTATTTTAATATTCGAACGATCTTTTTTTATTTGAACAAATATTAAAATATAGTTTATAATTAAACATATAGTAAGGATATATATTATAAATATATACCTAATAAAACTGTATAAATTATAATAGTAAATACTAAGATAATTTTAATAATTATATTAGAAAATAATAAAATCTATTCTTTTAACTATATAATAAATTAAAAGGCTATTTATTAATATCTAAAATTATATATATAATATAATTTAAAATAAATATATGTTAGTATTAAAAACATAATATATATATTAATAGCTTAAATAACCGAAGAATTTACTTTTTCTTTTTCATTTTTTAAGTATTTACGGAATAGATATATTTCTTAACATTAATAATACGAATATTAATTTAAAATTTTATATTAAAAATTGCGGTTTACTTTGATATATAATATAAATATCTTTATTATCTAAATCTTCCTTTTATCTATTAGATTAATAAAATTATCGTAGTATTTAATACTTTAATAAAACCGTTAAAAGTAAAATATATATAGATTTATAAAAATTAAAAATAAGTAGTAGTAATTAAAAAATAAATTCTTAGTCTAAGTATAGAAATAAAGATAATTAAATATAAAATATTATTAATTTATATTTTACTAATTATATCGTAGTATCTCTATTTAAATTAATTAAATTTATAAGTTATTAATAATTTTAAATTTTAAGAATAAAAATATTTCATATATAAAAAACATTTAACGGAATTTTACTTATATAAGAGTAGTATTATTCGAGTAACTAGCTGGCTAATTTATTTACGTATATATAATTTACCTTACTAAAATCAGGCTCTATTTTTAAGGTTGTAGCTGCGCCTGCGGCGCAGCTGTGGCTAGGGCTTGTATTTTAAGTATCGACCCATAAAAAGACCTACAAAAACACCCAAACCTTAAAAATAGGGCCTGATGGCAAGTTGTGATTTTTTGGCTCCGTTTAGTGCGCTCCCATACAAATTTTTCAAAATCTGTATTGGAAACTTTTAAATAAAACAACAATAACAAACAATTAAAAAATAGCAAAAAGTACGGTTATATACAGCTTTAAAAGGGCTTTTTAACCGTATATACAACTTCCCGATCGGGGCTGGTTTGGTTAAGATACTAAAAAATAAAGTGAAAATTTCCGATTGGTGCATACCTTCTAACCGGAACGCCCTTATATCTGCGACAACGCAATTACTGCGTATATCATTTTGCCATGGGCCTTCCAAAGGTAATTTAATATGGGAGAAGCCTGTCCAGCTATTCTTTTGGCCGTACGGGTTGTGGTTGTTGTGTCGCAGCTATAAGGGCGTTCCGGACTTAGCTGACCCCAACCTTCTCATGGCTGCGACGTAACAACCACAGCCCGTACGGCCGAAAAAATTGATATACGGCCTTCTCCCATATAAAAGATACCTAGGACGCCCGGTGCACGATGATGCGACCGATGGTTGTGCTGTCGCAGCCATGAGGGCGTTGCGGTCGCTCATTTTCCAGACCTAAATTTAGCCGTATTACCTATATTTTCCATCCCAAAAAATTAAAAAAACTCCTGTATATATATTAGCTTATATTCGACGCATATATTAAGTTTCATACCTATCGGGTTTAAATTAGCTGCGTAATAAATTTTTTCCATATAAGTCTTTGGCTTTTTGAAAGAAATCAAAGGAAAATTAATGATTTTCTAAGGGGCGCACCAAACGGACCCCTATTTCGCACAACTACAACTCAGGCCTCGCTCGCTTGATACGGGAATACGCACTTTGATTGGCTAAAAAAAAAGTAGTACATGAGCTACAAGCGAGCGAGGCCTGAGCTAGCTGAGGTAATATATAATTAGTTTTATACAACGCGACCGGAAAGCAGCTTTTAAAAACTATCCCGTCTTGATAAATGCCGGAAAAACGTAATAATGGTTTTAAAACGCGGTAATTAATAATAAAATATACGATTAATTATTTAGTTTCTAAAGCCCCTAGCTACCTAATTGTCGCCGATATTATAACGGAGCCGAAGCTCTAAGTTGGTCTAGCTCCTCTAGTTTGGCGCTATCTAAGAGAACGGTAGCCCAAGCTAGATTTAAACCAGCTGTTTTTTACGATTAAATAAAGCAAAGTACGTAAGCTTAAGTCGATTAAAAAAACACCTAGGCTCGGAATTATTAAGATTTTAAACCTCGAATCTTTTTAATAAAGACATTTTTAATTAAGGATTTAATAATACTAAATATAAATATTATTAATATTAAATAAGTGTAAAATCTATAGAAAGTTAATAAAATATTAAAGAATGTTTAGTTTAATTATTTTTTACTAGAAATTTATGATTTTACTAATATATTTATTTTTTATTTTTATTTTAAAAACTTAATATAAAAGACTATAACTAAAAATTAACTTTAATTAATATTTCCATATATATCTCAAAATACATATTTAACTTTTAAAGCATTTTTAATTTTTTAAATTTTAAAGGTTAATATTTAATATTTATCGAATATTAGTTTAAATATATATATTATATACTTATTTATTAATAAATTTTATCATTTTAATATATTCTTTTATTTTATATAGTATATTATACGTTAACGTATATAGATACCTTTATCTTAATCGCTTAATAATTGCGAACCTGGGTATTTTTTTCAATTTTAATAGGCTTAAAGCATAGGGTATAATTAAGCGTAAAAGATAGCTAGTTCGAATTAAGTTAGAACACTGGTTTCTAGGTAGCGCCAGCTTAGAAATAAATCAGCCTTAAAACTTTACCCCCGCTATTATATAAGCGAAGCTTAAACTAATTAGTTAAATGTTTTAAGGTTTAATTAAAGTACTAATATAAGTAATCGTTTATTATGATATTTTAAATTTATATATGGTTTTTTATCCTGTGTTATAAAAGGTATTACTTTTAAAGCTATATTATATTTAACTTTATATAACTTACTATAAATATATATTATAAATTACCTTAATTATATAATATAAATTTTATATATATCCCGAAAGTTTTAATAGCTTACTAATTATAAGCCTATATATTTTATATTACTTAAGCGTATATAATAATTAAATTAAATTCAATATAAAATATCAGCTTTTAAATAAAATTACCCGTAATATAAATTAACTTTAACAATTCGTCTTTATTATTATTTTCTTATTAACTAGAATAATTAAAAACTTTACGCGTTATTATATTATGTTTTTATAAAAATAACTTATTTATTACCGTATTATATAACTCGTAATACGTTTTTATTCGCTCTTATAATAACGAAATCGATTTTAATAAAAAGATTTATAGTTACTTTATTTGATTTTTTATATATATTTAAAGTTCGTACTATTTAAAGATCTTGCTAGCTATATATATATATATATCGGAAGGCTGATTTATTTAATATATATATGGATAAAGGATTAAATATACGCAACTGGTAAGCCCTTTTTAAACACCTTCCCTTTTTAATAAAAGCAGGACAAATGTAATATAGATTATTTAATTAATTAGGTCTTAAATCTACTAACCGTTCTAATTATCGCCGATATAATAACAGAGCCGACAGTTTAATTAATTAGCTTTTTTAAGCTGGTACTATATAAAAAAACAGAAACTTAGGATGAGTTCGAACCAGCTGTTATTGCAATTACATAAAACAAAGTATTTAGGATAATAATAATTATAGAAAGCAGCTAGGCTCGCGATTATTAATCTCCCATCATAAGCATTTAAATATATACTTAATAAATAAATTACTAAAATATATCGAAAATTTAATATATTAGTATAGTATTTCTATTTCTTAAAAAGAATTTACCGTGGTTATTATAATATATTAAAAGATATTAATATAATCGATATGTTAAAATCGAATTCGAAAAAATAAAATGTATTTTATTTAAGTTTAATAATTTTGTTAAATATAAGATATTAATAATATCTATAATAATTATAGTAAAAATTTATATGTACTTATTTTTATGCTTTTCCGTTTTATAAATCGTTTTAAATATATTATTAAATACTTTCGATAAGAACTTTACTTATAAAGAAAATGTCGACAATTAATACTTTTAATTATTAAATTTAAAAAATCGTAAAATTAACTTAAAAAAACGCTTAATAAAAATTATTAAAAAAAATAAAAACTTATTACGAAAGAGTTTTACATAACTAAGTAAAGTAATAGACTTAATAAGGGTTTCTGTTTTATAAAACCTAAAAAATTATAAATAATAATATACTTTTTTTATGAATAAAACAACTCTTAAAACGTAAAGTTTTATAATAAGAGAGAAAAATAAAAGCTCGTTATAAATCTTATAATAGAAAAAAGACGTATTTTTAAACTTTATTTATAAAAGCTATATTACTTTAATATTAACAATTAAAGACCGATATAAAACCTATAACGTATTATATAAGCGAACGACTTAAATAAATAAATTGAATAATTTTTAATACTTCCTAAAAACGAATTAAAATAAATTAACTACAACGTAATAATTTAATTTAAACTAATCAAATTTTTTATCATTAAACGTTTTTCTAATCTCTATATAAATTTGTATAATATATCTAGGCTTATTATAAATGTTATATTTTATTTTTCTCCTTAAAAACTTTTTAGAACGATTACTTATTACGCTTTTCCTTTTTCCTAATAAAAGCTTATATTTTATAATAAATCTTTTTTTCAAAAAGGTATGTTTTTAATTTTCCGGCGTTTATTAAAAACATAGTTTATTTCGTAAAAATAACTCTTTTTTTCTAAAAAGTGACAATTTTATATAAAATTAATAACTTCTATTTCAATGAAAGAATAACTAATGTTACTGTTTCTGTTAGCAAAGTACATTAGTAATTTTTAATTTCTTTTCTAAATAACGTTTCTATTAAATTATTTTAGTAAAATCATTAAGAGTTTTTATAAATTAAAAAATAACGGAATTTACAACAGTTAATAAATAGCGGTCGGTATAAATATAAATAAAATTAAATAAGATCAATTCCCTTTTTCTAAGTCTCGATTAATAATTATCGGTTATTATAACAGCGTTAAATATATTACAGAAATTGGTAATAAAATTTATTTTAGTAATATTAATAACGTAATATCTTATAAAATCTTGTATATATCATAAAAACCGGTACAAGATTAAAGCCGATAATAAAAATAAGTAAATATGTAAAATATAATAATATTATTAATTTTATAAAAGCTTTCGAATCAGGTCGAATAATAACTTTTATAATCGTCGAAAATAAAAAATTAATTGGAATATATATTATATATGGTTCAAAATATTTATAGAATGGCTTAATTTATTTTAAAGCTAATATAGTTATCGCCTACACGTTTTCACTTATAATAATTCTTTTATAGAGTAAAAGTAAGATGTCGACGAATTAATAAAAAGTAATTTTTCCCTGTAAAAGTAATAAAAGGAAATAAGGTCTAATTTTAAATATTAGCGGCTTATATTATTTTAAACTCTTCTCCATTTTTTTAGTAGTTTCTTTTTTATTTTTTTATATTTTTAAATTATAATAATAATTAAATATACTATTATACAAGGTCGTTAAGTTCAAGCCGTATTATTTAGGCTAAGCTAAAGATACGAAGTAATTGTATTAATAATTAATACGTTAGAAACTTTACCTAATATTTTCGAATACGGTAATTATTAATAATTTTTACCGTAATAATAAATTATACGTTTCGGTTATAAAAAGCCTTATTCTGAAGACGATTATTACCTAATACTAACAAATTTCGACTTTAATAAACCTTATACCCTTTAACTTTACGGTTCGGCAGGGTGGATTTTTTAAAAGGTAATAACTTAAAAGATATTAAACTTTTCGCGGTAAACCTTAAATCCGTATAAAATAGCTGCTTTGCAGCCCTTTATTAATCTTACGACTTTAACGTTAATTAATTTTATAATTTTTCGAATCCTTATTAATTAAAATAATTAAAATATACCGGGTAATTCTTACTATATAATACCGTTATTCTGGAACTGTAAAGTTTTTATAAAGGACTTTTTTAAAAAAAAAATCTTTAAATTTTATAAAACTTTAAAACGAACTAAAATATGGATATTTCCGTTAATCTAATTAACTTTTTCTAAAAAAAAAACCGATTTTACTTTTGGTTTTCGGATACGATTTTATAATAAGAAAAATTGACCGTATAAAGAAATTACTGGGAAAACTGGACGAAAACAGCAAAGGGCTTAAGAATTTTAAAATTTAAGTTTTAATACGATATAAATTAAAAAGTTATAAGCGATAATTTATCCGGCTATTCCAGGTTACGAAAACTGTCCAGAATTTGATTAAGAATGGTTGTTAATAAGAGTATAACAAGGCAGTCTAAAAAAAGGTTAAGGTTTAGTAAAACCTAACAACCTATAATATAATTTATTAACTTGTCCAATTTAGTTCTACGGTGATGTCTCCTTTAAGAAGAACAAATATACTTTTATAAAAACTATTATTAAACCCTTTATTATATTAAAATTATTAATACCGATTTTTATAGTATTACAATTAGTAATTATAATTTAAACAAATTTAAATTAATTATAAAATATATTTATATTTTATATAAGTATTTTTAATAATTCATTTTTCGATTTAATCGCGACATAATATTTTTTTATTATATACTTAAATTAAACCTTTAATTAAATCCGATAAATAGTTTAATCGGTTAAGTAAATAATATTTTCGTAATGGTTTTAATATGTTAAAATAATATAGAAAACGTTTATATTTTTAAATTAAAACGTTTTTTCATATTTTATTTAATTAATATTAATTGCGGTAGGTCTCGTATAATGTTAAACGTTTAAGGTAATTTCGGTAGTAATTTATATAAAATTCTTTTATAATTAAATTTATTTTAATATTTTAGTAAACGGTTTATAATATTAATAGCAAATATATATAAATTAATCTATATACTTAAAGGTTAAGAAGTTAATCAGTTTAATTATTTAAGCCTTTCGAGTAAATAGTACGTTATATAAATATAATACCCGGAATTAAATTTAAAAATTAAATAAAATATAAAATATTTAGGGTAATTTAATTAAAAAAATATAATATAATAAAAATCGTTAACGTCCCGGATAAGCTTACGGGATAAATAAGCTTACGGAATAGTTTTTAACATCTTGTAATAACAAACTTAGGCCTAATGGCTCAGTGGTCGCGAACCTGGGTATCTCTTTTAATTACGACAGGCTTAGGCATCCTGTTTCGGTTAATCTTAAAAAATAGCTGGTTTAAATCCAGCTTGGGCCACCGTTCCTTTAGGTAACGCCAGCCTAAAAGAAGCTAAACCAATTGGGGCTTCGGCTCCACCACCGTGTCGGCGACAATTAAGGGGTGGCTGGGAACCAGTTACGATTGGGGGCGCTGGGAACCAATTAATTAATCGGGTGTATCTATCGTCAGTTACCGTATTACATAACCCGTATTGCGTTTTTCCGGCCTTTGGTTAAAAAAGGACGGTTTTTAAAGGGGTGCTCCCCGGTTGCGTTTATGCAGAACTATTTATATATATGTATATAATAAACGGATCAGCTTGTATATATATAGCTAGATATTACAATAGCACTTTACCTTATAATAACAAACTTAATTTAATTAATTATAACATATTAAATTAATTTAAATTAATCGGATTTTTTATTATTAGACGTTTTTATAACTTCTTTATAAGTACGTACATTATATCTGGGCTTTCCGTAAATATTATATTTCCGTTTTTTTATTTAAACTTTTTTACGATAATTATTTTCAGTTCTTCTTAATTGTAATTACTTACTACCACTTTTTTTCTTAACTATAAAAACCTTTATTTCCTTTATAGTAAATATTCCTTTTTTTTAAAAACGTACGTTTTTAATTTTATAACGTTTATTTAAAATATACTTTGTTTTGTATAATTAAATAACTTTTTTTCGAAAAAAAGCAACTTTATATAAAAGTAATAAATTATTTTTTATTAAAAGATTCGCCGATTTAACGATTTTTATTAACGAATTACCTTAATAATTTCTAATTTTTCTTTATAAATAACGTTTTTATTTTATTATTTCCTTAATATTTTTAAAAGTTTTCGTAAACGGGGAACGAATAAAACAAACGGAAGTTAATAAGGAGACGGTCGGCGTAAATATAATTAAAAAAATTTCGAATTCGGAAAAAACGTTATTAAAATTAAATAAAACGAAACTAATTTTCGCAAATCCAGATTTAATATTATCGGTTATTATAATAATTTTAAACGCGTTACGAAAACCGGCGATAAAATTTTCCTTAATAATATAAATAACGCAATGTCGTATAAAACTTTCGATATATAACGAATAAACGTATTATAATACGGAAAAATAAAATACGCTAAAAGGTTAAAACCGATAAAAAAAATAAGTAGGTATATAAAATATAATAATATCGTTAGCTTTATAATAATTTTCGAATTTAATCGAATAATAATTTTCGTAACCGTTAAAAATAAAAAAGTTTTTCGAATTTTTAATACGCGTTCAAATATATTTATTAAAATGTTTAACTTATTTTAAACTTAATTTATTTATTATCCAACCGTTTTCGTTTATAATAATTTTTTAATCGAATAAAAATAAGTTATCGGTAAACTAGTAAAAAAAAATAATTTTTTCTGGTAAAAATAATAAATAAAGGTAAGGCTTAACTTTAAAAGTTAATAATTTATATTATTATAAATTATTCCCGATTTTTTTACTAGGTTTATTTAAATTTTTTACATTTTTTAATAATAATAATAACTATACCGGTTACTATAAAAAGCCTTATTAAAAATTGTATTTTGTCGAAATTATAAATATCTTTTTTTACGATACCGTATTTTACGATTATAACCCGAATAAATTTAAATTATTTACAAAATATTTTTAAATTTTCGTTTAAAACCTTTTAATAATTTATTTTTCAATTTAAACGCGTTTTAAATTTTTATTACCGTTTAATAAAATTAAATATTTATTTAACCTTAATATATCCCGTAATACGTTACGTAAATAATAAATTCGTTATATTTTTAATATATTAATACCGAATAAAAAACGTTTACGTATTTAAATTAATAACTCGGTCGATAATTAATTATTTTTCGGTCGGCGTTAATTTTCGCAAATTAAAGATAATATCGGTTTTAAAAGATTTATTAATATATCGTACGTATAAAATAAAATAAGCGACTTTATAAATAAAATTAAATGTTACATAATTAAATATCGGGTTTCGTTTTTTAATTTAAACAGCTAAGTTTATTTTTATTTTTTCTGTAAATCGTTTTATATTATTAATGTTAAAAAATGGTTAATTAAAATTAAATAATTAAAATATATTAAAAACTATCTCGTAAGCTTATTTATCCCGTAAGTTTATCCGGGACGTTATTAATAAAATTATTTATATAAAGTTAATTATCTTTTTAAACGAGATATAATCGTGGAACGAAATGAAAAAAATTAATAGATTATGTTATCGATTATTAAGATTTACTTAATTCTAACCTTTTTATAGCCTTTATCGACGACCATTCTTAACGGAATTCTAGACGGTTTTTATAATCTAGAATAGCTAGAAAAATTATTATTCGTAATTTTCCTTTTATCGATTTAAAAGTTAAACTTTAACGTTTTTAAACTTGTTATCGTTATTTCCTAATTTTGCTAGTAATTCTTTTATAAGTTAAATATTTTTTAATATAACTTTACGTAAAAATTAATTATTGCCGCTATTTAAAATTAAATTATATTTAAAAATTAAAAGTAAAGCCCGATTTTTTTAAGAAAAGTTATTAATATCTATAAAAATATAAATATATTTTATTCGGCCGATTATTTTATTTAAATTAGAGAATGTAATTAAGATTATTTCCGTAAAGATTACGGAAATACTGAATATTCGGACTTTATATTCGGATTTAAGCGGCATGTATTAGTTATTTTAATTAGGAAAAGTTTAAAAAGCCTTAAAATTAATCGAGGTTAAAGAAGTTATAAGATTAATAAAAGGTTATGCAAGGTCGTTGGGTTTAAGCCGTATTATCCAGGCTGAGCCAAAGATACAAAGTAATTACACTAATAATTAACACGATAGATATTCTACCCAGTATCTTCGAACACGGCAACTATCAATGGTTTTCACGGTGATAATAAAAGGTTATAAAATGGTTATTTTATCTAGACTGAAGGTTTACTGTAAAAAACTGAATCTTTTTAAGTTATTATTTAAGGTTTCTCCTATTAAACCAGGGCATAAGGTTTATCAAAGTTAAAGCTTATTAACATTGCGTAGTAATCGGCTTCGGAATAAGGTTTTTCGTAATTAAAATACAATTTATCGTTACTATAAAAACTATTAATAATTATCGTATTCGAAAATATAAAGTAAAATCTTTATTATATTAATTATTAATGTAATTATTTTATATCTTAAGCTTTATAACTTTATAACAAGTTAATTAAATTTAATATATATTAATTAGATTTAATTAAAAGCGTAAGATATATATAATAATAATTATTAATTTTTACGGTTAAAATTAATTATATAATTAAGTTACGCATAATTTTTTTCCGAACTTATTTATTAAGTTCTCGTAAGTACGTAATTTTTCGATTACTATCGGCTAGAAAGCTTATTACTATAATGCTGACAAACTTCGACCTCGATAAACCTTATACCCTTTAACTAGTTCGGGAGGGCGAATCTTTTAAAAAGCAGATAATAACATGTAAAAATTTATAAAAGCGTTGTAAAAAATAGTTCGAAAAGAGGAAATTAGTATAAAGCTTTTATATTCGGTAAAAATAACGTAAAAAAGATAAATGAATTGGTGAAAAAAGGAAATTAAAATAGTAAAAGAATTACTAAAAAATGGTTTTTTTGAAAAACGGAAAGATATAAATAAAAAATAAAGAAATTTAAAAAGGAAAACGTAACGTATAAAAATTCCGGCAAATAAAATAATTTGGTTTTTAATTAGTTTAATACTTTTAATAAATAAATAAATAATTATAATAATTTCTTATTACGGATAAACTTAAATAAGGTTAACGAATTTAAAGTTTATATTAAAAGTAAATAATTAAATTTTAAAAAGGCCTAATAGCTTAGTAATCGTAAACCTGGGTATCTCTTTTAATTACGACAGGCTTAAGCACCCTGTTTCGGTTAGTCTTAAGAAATAACTAGTTTAAATTTAATTTAGGCCATTATTCCTCTAAGTAACGCTAGTTTAAAAAAGCTAAACTAATTAAGGCTTCGGTTCCGCCACCGTATCGGCAATAATTAAGAGGTAACTAAAGGCTCTTAAACTAATTACGATTAAAAACGTTAAGAACTAATTAATTAATCGGGTATATCTTATCGTTAATTACCGTATCATATAACCCGCATTACGTTTTTCCGGCCCTTAACTAAAAAAGAATAATTTTTAAAAAGTGCTCCCCGGTTGCGTTTATATAGAACTATTTATATACATATATATAATAAACGGATCAACTTATATATACATAGTTAAATACCTTAATAGCACGTTACCTTATAAATTTTAAAAAAAGTTAATAATAAAGAAATAAAGTTAATATAAACTCGTTTTAATCTTTAATTTTTAAACGTTTAATAAAAAACTTTATTATTATTAAATTAATATAATAAAATAGGTTTATAACAATTGTTATTTAGAGATAAAAAGGTATTTTTTAAGTTAATTATAAATTTTAAAGATATTTAAAAGATTAAAAACGATTAAACGAATTATAAGAGTAAAGATAAAGCTAAATTAAAGACTTTATATAATAAAAGATATCTTATGTAGTTTAATACGCAAGGTTAAAAGTTATTATAAAAGACTAAAAGTTATAGTTTAAAAAATACCTTAAAAAATAACGTTAATAATTAATAAAAAATAATTTATTTAATAATTTCGTATTATAATCAAGTTATTAAATAGGTAATAAAGTATTATAATAATAAATTTTATAACTATATTAATAAAAAAAGCAGAAAAATATAAAATATATTTAAGGTAATAAAATAAAAAGAGAATAATAATATTACTATTCGAAATAAACTAACTAGTATAATATAATTATATTAATTTACTTTATTTTAATTATTATAAATATAAATATATAATAAAATATTACTTTAAATAAGATTTAATATAACTTAAAATATTATATATATTTATAATATAATATATAACTAATTTATTTATTAAGTACATATATAACCGGTATTATATAACCGTAATCGAAAAGTATTTATTTTAAATTATCCTTTTATAATAAAGTTCGAAAAAATCGGAATACGAGTTTTAAAAATACGATAAGTAACGATAATTACGTATACGATTAATTTAATTAATTAATTCTTAAAACCCCTATTACGTAATTAATTTAATAATCACCGATATACTAGTAGAACCGAACTTTTAAATTGGTTTAACATTTTAAACTAATACTATTTTAAAAACGGCAGCTTAAATTAAACATAACTTAATTATCTTTTATAATTAATTATAGTAAAATACTTAAACCTGTTCTAATTAAAAGAAATACTTAGACTGGTAACTACTAGAATACAAGGTAAAGTGCTATTAAGGTATCTGGCTATATACATACATACAGGGGGCTGATTTATTCACTAAGTACATGCACAAACTGGTTTTACAAATGCAACCGGGAAACACCCCTTAAAAACCGTCCCTTTTTGGCCAAGGGCCGGAAAAACGCAATGCGGGTTATATAATACGGCAATTGATAATAAATACACCCGATTAATTAATTAGTTCCTAACGCCCCTAATCGTAACTGGTCCCACCAGCCACCCCTTAATTGTCGCCGACACGGTGGCGGAGCCGAAGCTCTAACTGGTCTAGCTTTCTGGGCTGGCGCCACCCAGAAAACGGTATCCCAAGCTGGATTTATTACGTAGCCACTGTACCAAAAGACTGAATTGATAAGTACGTACTTATTACGTTACTTATTTAATACACCCCCTTAGTTGCTAGCGATCAGGTAATAACTGTTATATATAATACTATATAGAATTATATTACATAGCTTTAACTAGAAGTACATTAGTTATTTAAACTATAAGCCGTTACTTTATACTTGGATCGAACTTAAAGCCTTTAGGTAAATGGTTAAGTGCTATCAGCTAGCAGGGGGTGCTAAACGCACCCCATATACGGAAAGGCTCCTTCTAATTAGAAGATATATATTCCGTTACTAAGCTACAAAAAAGCTATACGCATATAAGAAACATACGTAATTTAACCTAATATAATAACATAACTAATATCCCCTATATCTAATAATTAAAAATCTTATTCGTTTAATTCGCGTTATTATTAATTAATTAATTATTACTAAGATAATATAAATTATATATTAATAATAATTATTCGTATATTTTATCAATTATAATAATAACGGTATCGTTAACGTCTTTCGTTATTTATAACGGACCTAAAAACTAAAACCGCTTTAAAGGCGAATTTCAGGCTAAAACGTACGCCCTTAATATATAAAATTATATCGATCTTAATTAATTACTTCCGTAACTTATTAAATTAATAAAATTTAATATAATTTCGTATCCGAAACGACAAATCCGTTATACGATACGAACAAATACCCCTAGCAATTCTTTAACTATATTTATATTTTCCGGAAAAACTTATAAAAAAATCGATTATACCAATTACCTAATAAATACCCTTAAAATAATAACCGAAAACGAATAAATATATAATTAGAACTTTACGGCATATACTTACAAAAATTATAAATACGATACCTTCCGAAAAAATAATAATAACCTTATAAAATAAATCTTAGAATTAATATATTTAATAATCAAAAAAACAAACCTTTTCCCAGGAAAAAACTTACGGAAATAATACGTTAAATTAACTAAATCCGGCAAAATATATAATAACAAACTTTTAATTAACACCTAACGAAAATACCGCAAAAAACTAAAGCAAACTTCGAAATCGGTAAAAAAATTAGACGAATAAATTATAAAATAACAAAAAGTTATAGCCCAAAGATAACAATATAAAGTTTTAAAAACGAAAACAACAATTATATAAATTAATAACTTATATATAATATTAACACCTATTATAAAAACTTAAACAATTACGTTTTAAATAATAAAAAAACTTAAAATTAATAATAATACGATTAATTATTAAAAAATAACGGCTAACTTTTTAAATTACTAAACTATAACCTATTTATAACCCATATCCAAAAATATTAAGGTAGCATTCCTAACATTTTACGGAATACCTGCAAATTTTTCTAATTAAAACGATCTTAATTAAGAAAAAACTAAGGATAACTTTTAACTGCAAAAAAGGACCCTAGGGCGTAAACCGAAACGAAACGGTCGTAAAAGTTCCCAAACAGGCCGAAATAATAACAGTAATAAACGAAAACGCCAAAAATTAAACGCATAAAGGATTCGGTACAAAACGTACCTAAACTTTTTATATACGTTACCCCAATACTTTTACGCGTTCTTTAACAAAGTTCCGGCAAAGTTTAAACCTAATAAGGTAATTTTAATATTAATTTAAAACTAAATTGCTTCCGATTAATCCTTAAAAGAAAAAATTAATTATTTATCGAAAATTATAAAGAAAATAACTACCTAAAAAATAAATTAATTCCTAAAAAAAATAAAACGGGTTTTGGCATATTTTTTAATTTTTAATTAAAATAATACGGTAAACGCCGCGTTTTACTTTTTAAGGAATTCGTTTATTTTGGACTTAAAATTTACGATATATATTTTTAACCTTATTAACAAATTTCTAAATTATAAAATAACGATCTAAAGCGACGGAATATACGTAAGGAATAATTTCGTTCCGATTAAAAGATACGGAAAAGTAAATATATTGCTTTAAAGCTTTAAAAGCTTAAAAACGTTACGTTTATACGACGTGGCCTATTATAAGAACTTCGTATATAACCTAGTATCTTTCCGGCAGTTTTAAAAAAAAAGGTATTAATAAAATAACCGAAAAATTAATAATTTTATTCGAAATAAATATAATTAAATAATTATTACGTTAATAAATAAATTTAATTAATTCGTTATCGAAAATATTAACGCGATAATTTCCTATATAACCTTTATATCTTATAAACGAAACGTTAACTTATATATAATAAGACCATTACGAATTAATAACGATATGATTTAGTACTTAAAATTAAAATACCTTAGGCCCGAAATAATTACTTAATTATAATCCTATATAAAAAAAATACGTTTAAAAGGTCCCATAACAATCGAATATTAAATATATAACAAAGCAAAAGCTAAAAGGTAAATATGCTAAAAACCGAAAGAAAAAGCTTCCCGATTAGGATAGCGAATCGTTATTAATTTTACGGATTTCGAAAAAAACCTTAAAAAATACAAATACGTTATATTCGCTACCGATAAATACTTAAGCTTTATCTGGGATACTTACTTTAAAAACCGAAAGTAAGATATATTAATTATAATGTTCGAATATTTTTAAGGAATTTTAAAAAATTAGGATAAGGTTTTTCTATAGGTAATCGAATACGATAACGAAATTTTAAAAAATTATTAATTTTAAGATATATTATAATTGCCTTTTTTTAATATTAAACTTAAGCTTTTAATATCGTATACCTAGGCCTAGAACGGGGGTGCTAAACGTTTAAAGGGTATAATTAAGAAAAAAGTGATTATAATACGAAATAGTGCTAAGTTATTTTCGTTTTTGATTATATATATCTTTAAAGTAACAATATATTTGTATAACCGTATCCCTAAATACGCATTTTTTTAGCAAAGTTTATACGAAGTTTATTATATTTACCTAATGTATAAAAACGGTATTATAATATTTAATCGGAAGCTTTAATAAGTTTATTTACAAGTATACGGCTGTATGGTTTACGTTATGATAATTACCGTTATGAAAAAAGAATAAAGATTTTAAAAGCTGAATTTTAAAATTTAAATTAGTTTTTTAATTAGTTATCGATTTATAAATATTTACGAAATTTGGAACCCGTTAATTAATAAGGTTGTTATTATTCGAGATATATAATTTAACGAAAAGGTTACCTTTTTAAGTAATATTAAAAACTTAAAGGATAACTTTTTATACGTTATAAAAAAAGAATTATAGAAATTATTGCGACAGGTAAAAGTATTTGATTAAGGCTTAAATTACCTAAATATACAGATATAAAAAAAAGATAAAGATTTAAACGGAATAATTTAGTTACCGGTTAGATAGGAAAGGTAGTTTTAAAGTGGCATAGGCGTATAAGACGTACGGAATAGAAAAAAATAAACCTGTTCGTATAAAATTAATTACTTTTATACAATTATTATATTCGAATTATTTCCGTTTTTTAAATTATTATTTTTATTAACGTTTGTTTTAATAATTATTATAATTATTACGTGAACGGAAATATTAAAAGTAATTTTAAGTTTTTATTACGTTGTTTAACTTAAGGTAACGGTAAAAAACGAAGGTATTTTACGGATTATAAACGTAAGTTTCCCGTACGTTCCGTATTAAAAAAATAATTATCGGTACGATTATAAAGTATGGGAAATTGCGTTTAATATAAGACGAATAGTTTATTTTGTTAGTACGATTAATAATCGGCCGGTAAATTGCAAAAGTTTAGGGAAATTAATTACCCGAAATACGTATTACTTTAATCGGAAAAGTTTCGATACGAAAATATACAAAATCCATAAATTACGAAACCGGATATATAGGCGTAATTTATTATTACTGCCGTAAAGCTATAAAAAATTAAGTACATATTTTTTAAAGGAAATATTTCGTAAAGCCGAAAAGGCTTACTTACAAAGTTATAAAAAGATATAATCCTGGGAAGTTATTAATTAGTTTTTTGTTAAAAGGAAATAAATTTTAAGGTATATATAAATATACGTTTATAAATTCGATAAATATAATTAATTGCAAAAATGCAAAATATATTTTATTATATAAAGCAATTAACAGTTAAAAAACGTTTATGGTAATATATACGTATTTACTTTAGCTGGAAGGTTATTTAAAACCTTAATCGTTATTACGGCTAAATTCGATTTAAAACTAAAGCAATATAATATTGTTAACGCTTTCGTTAACGCTTAATTACTTTATGAAATATATATAAAAATACCTTTAGGATATTTATAATATAACAAGATTCTTTTAATTAGGAAAGTTTTATACGGCTTAAAGGAATTACCGTTGTTATAATAAAAAAACTTTACCAGAACGTTTAAAAGATTAAAATTAAGCCCCGTTCCTTATAAACCTTATTACTTTATTTATTAAAGGGTATTTATTTTTTTCTTCGTAAACGATATTATAATAACATATTATAAGGAAAATTAAAATCTTATTAATTAGTTAATTTAATAAATTCGAGAACGGTATACCTTTACAAAGGGTAAGGACTTATAATAATTTCTCGGTATCGAAATAATTAAAAATAAATTTAACAGAAAAATCTAGTTATTTTAATCAGACTTTATAAATAAGTTAGCTAATTTAATCTTTACAGAAAGTCTAAATAATTTCCTAAATATGTTAATAACAAACGTTAAACTATTACCGAATTTTAATTTAACCTATCTAGATTTTGTTAATAAATACCAGAAAAAAATCGGTTCCATTTTTTATATAACAATTAATACGTAACCTAATATATCCTTTGCTATATCCCGATTTGCCCGTTTTAACTTAAACCCTAGTAACGTATATTATAAAGCTGTTAATCGAATTATATTATACCTAATCGAAACCAAAACGTTAACGTTACAATTTAAAAGCGAAAATTCGTTAAATATTTAAAATAACGCCTTTTTTGCGGATAATATGATTAATCGAAAAAGTTCTTAAATTTACGTTATAAAGTTATTTGGAAAAATAATAAAATAACGGGCGAATAAATAAGATATAATAATTATTTTCATAAACGAAATGGAATTATTATCTTTTACGTAGGTTACAAAAAAAACCTTATTTAATTCTTAATTAATTAAAAAGCTGGAAATTACTTTAAATATTGGACCGTTAAATATGTAATACGATAATTAGCAAACGATACGGTTTATTAATGCCGACGTTACCTTATTATAAACGAAACTGCGGTACGTAAATATATATAACTACTAGTTACGAAAAGCCGTAAAAAAGGATTTGATTAAAACGGATTATACGTTTATAGGTAATATATTAGTTGATAAATTAATTAAAGCCTTATTATGCAAACTATTTAAGTATTTTAAAAAATAACTAGGATTAATAGATATTACGGAAATTTCTAAGTAACGGAAAAATACCTTGCGAATAATTTCAGAAAAAGAATTAGTTAATTAAAAGGAATTAATCGCCGGAAGAAAGGTTAAATAGAAAACTGTAGCTTTAGGAAATGATAATATATAACGATTAACGCCATAAATGTTTTAAGGCGTTAAAGGGGTATATTAATTAGTAAGAGGTGCTAAACGTACCCCATATACGGAAAGGCTCCTTCTAATCGGAAGATATATGTTCCGTTGTTAAGTTATAGAAAAGCTATACGCGTACGAGAAACATACGTAACTTAGCCTAATATAACAACGCAACTGATGTCCCCTATATCTGACAGGTGCAGGGTTTTTTGCATGCGCGCTAATTAGTTGCGACGGTAGAACTCCACTTTGTGGAGCATGTCTGAGACTCTTAATTGTTGCGTAGCCACTGCACCAAAAGACTGAATTAATAAGTGCGCACTTATTGCGCTACTTATCTGACAGGATTCGAACCAACTGTCTTTTGCAGTTAACCGCAACAGGGTGCTTAAGCCTGTCGCAATTGAAAAAGACACCCAGGCTCGCGACCACTGAGCCATTAGGACGGTAACTACTAGAATATTAGGTTAAAATATTACTTGAAATAAAATTTAAAAATCTAAATAATGTTAAAAAAAAATATTAATTAATAGTAATATAATAATTCTCGTAGTATTATATAATCTTTTAAACCGATATTATTTAAGAAATTACGGATTTATAAGTAATTAATAGTAAATATTAACCGAAGGTTTTCTAATATTAAAGTATATTATTTATCGTAATTATAAAAATTAGAAAGAATATCTATATTCGAAAATATTAAGTAAAGTATATATAGTACTAATTACTAATATTAATAATTCGAATTTTATATATAGCTTAAATAATACAGTTTAAATTTTATATCTTTTTATAAATAGTATATATTATTAATTAAATATAAACTAAAGTTATAAAAAGTTTTCATTAAAGCTGATTATTAAATTGCTGTAAATATATAATTTAGTAATTAATATCTGTTAAAAGTTTCTTAACTTAATATGAATAACTTTCTACCTTATTAAACTTTTTATTATATATCTTTATAATGTAATAAGCGAAATTTATTTAAAAGTATTAACGTAAAAAATGTTAAGATATTTCTAATATCCGTTTAATTTATTTAAAATACCTCTATACGGTTTTATTAGTTTTATATTATTAATATTATTTAATTTTACGATATTAATTAAAATAATTAAAATATTACAGATAATTCCTAATATTAAATACCTCTATTTTATAAATATAATGTTTTTATAAATAAAGTTTCAGTTAAAATAGTTAAACCTTATAAACGTTCTTTAAGTTATAAAATAAAAGTCATTAAACTTTAAATAACTAATTAACTAATATAATCGATTATATAAACGATTACTAGACAAATTAAATATAAATCGTAAAAAGATTAAAAATGTCGATTTTTCATTGTTAAATATATACGAGTTAAAAAATTATAAGTAATAATTTCTGCGGATATTCCAGATAGCGAATCCTATTTAAAATTTTAGTAATAATAATTATTAATATAACTTTATATAAATAAAATAGTTAAAATTAATAGTTAAAAAAACATATTTTAATCTAGATTGATAATTAAAATAATATATTTCATAAATATATTTTGTTATAGTATATATAATGTTATAAAACGTAAATTAAAATATTTATATTAATAGTTAATATACTAAAGATTTTATATATTAGTATTAAATATGACAATTTATAGGTTTTAATTTCGAAACGATTTATTTCGAAGCTAATTAATAATCTTTTCGTAAATACATAATTTTTCGATTAATGACTATTAGGTAGCTTACTTACGTAATATTAATATATTTCGACCTTGATACATTTTATACTTTTTAACTAGTTTCGTAGAGCAATTTTTTTAAAAGGTAATAATTTAAGAGATGTTAAGTTTTTCGCGGTAAACTACAAGTCCGTATAAAATAGTTATTTTGTATTTTTTTCGTTTTACGACCTTTTTAATTTCGATCGATTATGCGGTTTTTCGAATTTTTATTAATTAAAATTATTGGAATATACGCGTTAATTTCGATTATAAAATTCTAATAATTCGTATTTTCGGAATTTTAACGAAATCGATTTTAATTATATTATTCGATTTAAATAAAATAGTCAGGGAAATAAAGTTTATCGATACTATTATCGAGATTAATATCTTTTTAAAAAAAAATTGGATTTGGTTTTTAATTTTTAAATATAATTTAATTCATAACGGCGGGAATAATCGAATTTTACGTACACTTATATTAGAAACTATCTAGCTAATAAAGAAATTATCGCTAAAAGATAACCGTAACTAGCTTAAGAATGTCAAGGTTCAACTTTTTAATCGATATAAGGAGGATCACAGAGGATGATTTGTCCGGTTGTTACCGATTACGAAAAGCCTTTAGAACTCCGTCAAGTATTATCGTCGATAGAAGCTGCGAAAAGGTTAGGTTTTAGTAAGGCTTAATACCTAAGCTACTATAATATATTATTTTATTTAATTAGATTATATAATTACATTTTCTGTAACGAGATTATTTAGTTATATAATTATATATTAAGTCGTTTTAAGTAAACTAAATTAAATAAATATATTATATTTCGAATTAATTCTAATAATAATTTTCATTATTTGTTTTTAAATAACTAAAGCGTCTATATTAATTTAACTATAATAATACATAGTTACTATGGTATTCTAAAATATTCGGTATAGTATTTATCGTGTTACTTATTATTATAATTATATTGCATTATAAGTTTTACTTAATAAATATATTATAAATATATTTAATTTTAAAGAATTTTTTTTAAAGTTATTTTTTTACTAATTATTAATAAACTTTAAATTAGATCCATTTCATTTCTAAACTTATCTATAGAAAGTATATTAAATAAATTTAAATACTTTTTTTATTTAATCGAAAATTTAAAGTTAACCCCTTAGATTTATTATCTTATTTAAAATTTTACTACTATTCTTTTTATTTAAAAAACTATTTACCATATTAAATTACATATTATAATTACATTTTTAAATATTAAAGAAAATATTATAATATAATAAAATAAAAGTAAATAATTATTATACTTTTATTAAATATTTACTAAGTTAAAAAGCGTATATTAATTTTAAGTTAATATATAAAAGAATTTAAGAACTTATATATATATATTAACTACTATATATATAACTAATCCGCTTATTATATTAAAGTATACAAGTAGTTTTATGTAAAGGTAACCGGAAATCACCTTCGAAAAAAACTATACCTTTAAATATGCTAGATAAAAGAACGTAATACTAGTTTTAAAATCCGGTACTTAATAATAAAATTTGCGATTTAATTATTTCTTAGGGTCTTTTACTAAATAATATAATACTTGCTGATATAGTAATAGAATCGAAGTTTTAAACTAGTTTAGCTCTTTTAAGCTAGCGCTACTTAAAAGAACGGTAGCTTAAGTTAGGTTCGAACCAGCTCTTTTTTACAATTAATCGTAAAGAGGTGCTTAAGCCTATTAAAATTAAAAGAATACCTAGCTTCACAATTATTAAAATATTAAATATATATATATATGTATATGTTATTTTTATAAGATTTATAATTTATTAATTATTTATAAATTTCGTTTATATATTACAAATGCTTTTATATTTTATATTATTATTAACAACGCTTTCGACTATTATTAAATATACGAACGTTATTTTACTTAATTAATCTTTTTTTTATATTTTAATCTTTAATTTTAATTAATTTATAATAATACGGCTACGCTATTTTTCTTAGTATATTTATAACTTTAAATATATTATTAATATAATACTAATATCATTTCTACTTAATAATATAAAGTACTTAAATTATATCGCTAAGTAAAATAATAATAAATTAAAAAATAAAATTTATATAAGTGTCTATATAAGCTTTATTTAATACCGCGAGATAAGTTGTCTTAATTAGAATATAAATTTTATTAAAACTTAACTTTAGTTATCTTTTTCATTTTTTAAACTTTATGGTACTTAAAGAATTATATAATAAAATTAATATATTTCTATAAAGCTATAATCGAAATTATATTTTAATAAATATTTAATACTTTAACATATTTATATATATAAAATAATAACGTAATAAATTAATCTAACTTAATTAACCTTTTAATATTAAATATTTTTATAATTTTCTTATAAATATGCATATTATACTAAGATTTATTAATAATTTTATATTTTCATATTTTCGTTTAAATTTATTTATAATTAGAATTTTTACTTTTATTAATTTTTAAGTTATAGTATTATAATTTTATATATAAAAAATATAGTAAATTAAGGTTAAAGCTGTACAGCTGTTATTAGCTGCAGCTAGTTATAGCTTTTCTTTAGCTATTTCTAGCTTTATCGCTAAATAACTCGGTTATATCACTAAGTAGGCCAGCGATGGTCTATATAATGCCAACTTACTAACCTTTGTATATAGTTTTTTATAAAACTAAGGAACGTCCGGTATCTTTTTTCCCAAGTTTTTAATTAAAGGATTTCCACATATATCTACAGCTTTAATAAACTCTGTCCTATTTTAATTAGTATGTACGGCAAGAAAACAGGTTCTTATTGGCTGCCGAAATAACTTACGATTTTCGTAAAAAGCTTTTTTTAGCTGTTTTCTATATAAAATTCTCCTGATTAAATTCTTTAACAGATTTTTTTTTTTCGTTTCGTTTTTCTATACCGAGGACAGGTTTTAAGGTTTAAATAGTTTTTTAAGTATTTTGATCTGGACGTTTCTAATAGTTTTTTATATAAATTATATTAGAAAATATCTGCAGCTTTTTAACGGCAATGATTAGTTACGTCAGCTATTTGTCCTTTAGCCAGTTACTGCCACGTTGTTAATAATAACCTATTTTTATTAGCTTTTATTAGTTACGTCGTCAGAATGGGTTGATTTCGTCTTGATTAGGACAATTCCGACGTTTTTGCATACGATTTTCTGTACCGATCCGTCTGTTCCGTCCGCGGTTGGCCATGGCTAGTAACAGCTAAGGTACGTTGCCGAAATGGCTTTCGAACATTTTTAGTCCAGCGTTACCGTATATTTCCTATATATTTTGTATAAGAAAATAGTTTAAAGCTGCCCATTTACAATAACTGGCTGCCATCGCCGTTACGCACTTTTGCCGTTATTGCCGTTGTCGCCGTTATGGCTACTTTGATAGCTTCATTTTGATCGGGACGTATCAGACATGCCTGCATACATTTTGTATTGACACATGTCTGGAACTACCCATTTAGAATGATCGATGCCATATCAGTATCGCCGTTATTGCTGCCATCAGAAATTCGTCAGCAATAACGATTGCAGCGCGTTCTCATTAGCTGTGTCGCCAGGACTGGTTATTTACCTGTTGATCAGGAAGAATCCGACAACTTCGCACATATTTCTTTGCTGAAACGTCCGTACCGTCCGTTTTCAGCCATGGCCGCCGACAGCCAAAGTGCTAGGTCAGCTACGTCGACAGGACTAGTCATTCTGGTTACCGATCAGGTCGTTTCCGACAGATTTACATACAATTTCTGTGCCGAAAAGTCTTATCCTACTATTCGAAGTAGCAAGCTAACTATAGCCACCGACAGTTATCGACAGTTACTAAGAGCTTTACTTCCGGATTTTATACCGATATCGACATATTACTATTGCAAATACAGACCGAACGATATATGATAAATAGCAAAACTCTTTTAATCGGAAAGAATACATATATTTTGAAAAGATTTAAGATAAAGATATAAGATTAGTACCCGTTACGGTAGTTTAGTAAACGGTAACGTATGTATTTTTCAGCTAATAATTTAATTTAAAAAGATTTCTAGTTAAAAAAAAAACGTAAGTTAAAAAAATATATATATTAATTAGTTAAATTTATATAAATTTAATACGTTAAAAATATAAAATAGTTTTACATATTACCGGCCTATAATAAACGAAACTATTAAAAGTTCTAAGAAGCTCGAAAATAAAGAATATAAAACTTTAAAATAAGGATTAATCCTATGGAATTATATAGGATTTATATAGTAGAGGATAATATAGGGCATCCCGATTTTCCTTTTTCTACTCTTAAATTTAATTAACTTTTATTTTTTTGTATTTTTATAACGTCGTTAGGAATCTTCCGCTATAAAAAAGAAGAATTAAATTAAGGTTAAAGTTATACAGCTATTATATAGCTATTTTACCCGTTATAGTTGATATTAACTGCAGATAATTCTAACTTCTTCTAGCTATTTTTAGCCTTATCGCTAAATAACTCTGCTATATCACTAAGTAAGTCGGCGATGGTATATATAATGCCGGCCTACTAACCTTTAGATGTAGTTTTCTATAGAACTAAGGAACGCCCAATATCCTTCTTCCTAAGCTTCTGATTAAAAAGTTCTTATATATATATACAGCTTTAATAAGCCCTGTCCTATTTTAACAGTTTAAAATATTCGGTATTATTAAAAATATATAACTTATTTGATAAAAAATAATATTATTCTTTATAAACAAGACGTAAATATATAATCTAATAAAACAAATTAATAAATTTTATTACTTTAATTAATAAATTTAATTAAAATTTACTCTTTTTACTAGTGTTTTATTTAAATATAATATTAAATTACCTCGTTATACTTTTATCGATTATTATTATTAACGGAATTTTAAATAGTTTTCATAAGACGAAATAATCGGATAAATAATCGTTGATAATTATATTTAAATTAAATTAAAAATTAACCTTGAAATATTTAAATATTTTACAGTTTAGACTTTCTCTATTTGCTAGCTTTTTATTTAGTTAATATTTTCCGATATAAGATTATTTAAATTTTAATTGTGTTTATTTTCTATAAATTAAATCGTATTTAAAAACTAAAAAATAAAATCCGATTTTTAAGAAACGTTTCTTAAATTAACGAAGATATTTATATTTTTTATTAATTTTAAAGTTTTAAATAAAACGTTTTCTAGAAAAATATAATAGTTATTAAATAAGATATTTTATAATAAGATTTACACGCTATATGTTAGTTATTTTAATAAAAATTCGAAAACTCGTATAATTATTTAAGATTGAAATTGATCCGTATTATATAATAATAAGGTTTAAAATAAACCTTTACGTAATCGTAAACATTATTAATAATTATTATATTCGAAAATATAAAGTAGAATATATATCGCATGAATTAATAATATAAATATTTCGTATCTTTATTTTAATTTAAATAATAGAGCTTAAACTTAATAATCTTAAAAAAGTAATTTATATAATAAGAATTAAATAATATATATTTATAAATTATTCAGTGTTTTATAAGTTCTACTAAAACTAATATTTGCATTATCGAATTTAATTTAATTAGTAAAACTTTCGTAAATAAAACCACTAATATAATAAATAAAAATAAATAACAAATTATAAAAATATAGATATTTAAAACGTTTAATTTTAAAATTAAAGTTAAACTTATATAAAATAAAAACTAGGCATATAAAGCCGGTATAAAAATTATCGCTTATTATAATAGCTTTAAAAGTATTATAAAAATCCTTTAAATAAATTTTTAATAAGATAAATAATATAACGCCGTACTTAATAATTTATATATAATAAATAAATCCTTTTTAATATAAATATATAAACTATATTAAGAAATTAAAATTAATAAAAACCTTAAATTTATCTATTATATATTATATGATTTATTTTATATTGTTATATTAATTAAGTAAAAAAACGTAAACGATAACTATATAAATAAATCTAATTTTTAATAATAGGTATAATTAAAGTTTAAATTGAACTTTAAATATTAATAAATAAAATTATTATAAAGTATTTCTTATTTTTTATTATTTTATATATTATTATATATAATTCTTTAAAAATATTATTTTATCGACATTATAAATTTTAATTATCATACTTCGGTATTTCGTGATTATACATTTAATAAAGTTAAATTATTTATATAATAACTTTATATCATCGTATAAATATTAATAATCCTTTATTATTCGATTTAAGTATATTTTAATTTTTATTTTACCCTTTTTTAAAAAAAATGAAGGTTTAATTAGTTTTAATACGTATTATAATATTTAAAATCGGATGAATGCGTTTCCGTATTCTACTTCGAAATTCGTTCGGCAATTACTTTTTACTAATTCTATTATCTCGTAATAATTTATTATTATATCTGTTATTTTAATATATATTCGATAATGTTATATATTATTTAAGGCGGTTTATTATTCAATTTCCGGTTTATCTTTTTACTTTAATCGGTTATTTTTATTATTCTACCTTTAAAGTATGTCAAATTTTTAATAGTTAAAAATATATAATTCGTTTAAATAGAAAATTTACGTGTAGAATACGTTATATAATTTATAATATATTTTTTAAAATAAGATATTTTTATATAGTAATTAATATCTTAATAACTTAATAATTACGAGCCTGTAAGTTTTTTTAATTAACGTAGCCTTAGGCACTTTGTTTTAATTAATCGTAAGAGATAGCTAGTTCGAATCTAGCTTAAGTTACCGTTTCTTTAAGTAGCGCTAGCTTAAAGAAGCTAGATTAATTTGGAACTTCGGTTCCGCTATTATGTCGGCGATAATTAGAGTAGTTAGGGGCTTTAGGAACTAATTAAATTAATCGTATACGTAACTATATGTTTATTACCGTGTTTTTACGACCCGCATTGCGTTTTTTCGGCCTTTATTAAGAAAAAACGAGTTTTAACAAGTGTTCCCCGGTCGCGTTTATATAAAACCGATTGTACGTATACTTAGTAAATAAATCAGCCGTATGCCATATTATATATATGTATATATATAGCTAAATACCTTGAATAATACTTAATCTTATTTTTATAATAACTATTTTTAACTTTTATATTTTATTATACTTAAAAGAATTTAATAAATTAAGATAAAGTTTAAATCGTTCTTTACTATTTTAAAATATTATAAGAAAGTTAACGATATAAAAAAATATTATTATTACATCGTAAAGTTTTAATACTATATAATAAAAAATTTGTCTTATTATAATTATAAACTGTATTATTTTAACCTCTCTTATTTTGTTATTTCTTTACTGTTTTGATTTATTATAAATTATTATATTATCGTAATTTATTTTATGATATAAAATAACTAAAGGTTATTTTAATAATATAAAACGAAAAATAAATTTAAAATTATAATATTTAATTAATAAGTAAATACATATATATAATAGGTAAAATTAAAAGTATATTAATATATTCAGTATAAAAGTAAAGACCTCTTAATTTTGTTCTTAAAAACCCTTTTAATAAAACTTTATAGCTTTATTTTTTATTTACTTTAAATAACGAAATTTTAAAAATTCTAATCCAATATACTGCTAAAGTTTAAATCATTAAAAAAGCGTAACAAGGTTTTAAATAGCATTTATTATATAACCGGAATTTTACGTATTTCGAAGTAATATTTATTTTAAAAAAACGAAATGCCGCAATAATTTTATATATAATAATTAATTAATTTTTATATTAATAATAACATTTTAACAGTTTAGTAATCGCAATTCTGGGTGTCTTTTTTAATTACGACACGCTTAGACACCCTGTTATAATTAATCGTAAAAGACGGCTAGTTCGAATCCAGCTTAGAAAGCTGACTAACCTTAGAGCTTCGGCTCCATTGCTGTATCGGCGCCACTTAGGTAGCCGGGAAGCTGTAAGAATACAGCCCCCTGTAGCCAAGAAGACTAGGCTAGACAGGACCCCATATAAATCCCGATACGAGACCGTCCAACAACAGTCGCTGATACGACCCAAGAGGGGTTCGTGGCTCAGTGAGCTAACAATTGGTCTGAATATCTGACAGAAGCTTTAAACCTATCTGTAATTATAGATTTTAAAAAGTAACTAATTAATTATATACGTAACTAATTAGTTATTACAGTATATTTACGATTCGGATAATGTTTTTAAAAAGGTATTTTTCGGTTACGATTATATAATTCTTTATATACGTATTTAGTAAATAAACTAACATTTTATATATTACGAAAGAAATACTAGAATATTACTAATTTGTTCTAATATTTATAAAAAATTACTGATTTTAATTTTTTACATAATTTTTTAATATGTTAAGGAATAAGTTCAAATTAAATTAGTTTAGTAATTAAAAATATAATATAAATTATTAAAATAATTAATTCGAAAAAGAAGCGGAAAATAAAGCTTAAAACATTTTAATTCGAAGGTATAAATCGACGATTATAGTGTTTAAAAGGTCACTATATACTTATTGTTATATAAATCGATAAAATTATTTAAAATATATATTATTAAATATCTAATTAAATATATGGCTGATTTATATATTATATATATATATATATATTAACTTTTTCTTATAAACGTAATTGGAAAATAGTTTTAAAAACCGTATCTTTTAAACAGCCGGATAAAAAACCCGATTAATAGGCGTTCGTTAATTAGGTAACAAATACGAATACGTATATATTTAATTAATTAGTTCTCAAAGCCCTTTATCGCAGCTAGTTCAAAAGCCCCTAGCCATCTAATTGTCGCCGATCCTGTAACGGAGCCGAAGTTCTAATTGGACAAGCCTTCTAGGTTAGCGCTACCTAGAAACGGCGTTTTAAACTGGATTCGAACTAATTAACTTTTGTAATTAATCGTAATAAAGTATTTATACTTACAATAATTAAAAAAAGGCCACTGATGCTCGTAACTTCTAAGTAATAAAGATATTAATATAATTATTATATTTTAAAATCGTAACCTTAAAATTAACTCGAATATATTTTTTATTGTTTTATTTTTTTTAAATGTTATACGTATATAGTATTTAATTTTAAAATTATTATTATAAAATAAGTATTATGTATTTTATAATTCGTAATATTTTAACTTTAATTAAATCTAACCTATCTTAATAATTTACGTAATTCGAATAATAATATAATAATAAAAAATAAAGATAAAGTATATATAATAAAAGTATTATAAAAAATAAATATATAATAAACTTTAAATTAAAATAACTTATTATAGTTTAAATTACTTATATAATTTTAAATATTATTATAAATAGAGTTAAAGTCGTTAATAATTAAAATTTATATTATTAAAAGTATTATTAATATATTAATTACTTATAATAAAGGAGTAATTATATATATAAAAATTTATTAGAATTTAAACGGAATATAAAACTGTTTATAACGAAATAAAAAAATTCATACTTTTATTTTAATTAAATATATTGCGTTTATTTATAAAAAATTATATTTAGTCTTATATAATATAAAAGATTATTTTAATAAATTAAATAAATACGAAATTAACAAAAATTAAAAACTATATATTAATACTATAACTTATTATATTAAATAAAAGTTTTAAATATCGTTTAATTAATTTTAAAAAATTATTAAATATAACCAGTTTAAATTTAATAAAAAATATATTTATTTTAGGTTTATGTTATTAAATAAAAATAATTATATACAAGGTAAAGTACTATTAAGATATCTGGCTATATATAGCTAATCTATTTATTATGTACATATATAAAGGATTATATGATATAACCGTAAAATATCTTCTTAAAAACCGTTCCTTTTTAATTAATGGCCGGAAAAACGCAATACGGGTTATATAATACGGTAATTAACGATAAGATATACCCGGTTAATTAATTAATTCTTAGCACCCTTAAACGTAACTAATTCCCAGTTACCCCTTAATTATCGCCGATACGGTGGTAGAATCGAAACCTTAATTAATCTAATTCCTTTTAAACTGGCGTTACCTAAAGGAACGGTAGCCTATACTGGATTTAAACTAGCTATCTTTTAAGATTAACGGAAACAAGGTGCTTAAACTTATCGCAATTAAAAAAGACACCCAGGTTTGCGACTATTAAACAATTAGGCCAAAAATAATTATATAAATAAAACTTTCGATATATAAAATAAACCTAATTATATAATCTAATTAATTAAATGAATAAATTATATTATCTTAATTAAACTTTATTAATACCTAATATTCTTATTATAAAATTTTATAAACGACTAGTTTTAAAAGTATTTTAAACGGTTTTTATAATCCGGAATAACCGGATAAACTATCGCATTTAAGCCTTTTTTATCGAATTAAAGGTTAAATTTCTAAATTTTTAGCCCCTTTATCATTTATATTTAGCTTTATTAATAACTCCCTTATATTATCGATATTATTTACTATAAAATCGTTTAAATTTTAATTAATATTTTTATAAAATAAATAATATCTAATAATTAAATATAAATTTTAATCTATTTAAAAATAAAATAATCAACCTAATTAAAATATTAATAATTTTAATTTAATTTAAAATTAAAGAAAACTTAAATACCCTAATTATAAGATTTTCGATATAGAATTTATAATAAATGTTATTACGTATATTTCGAGTATTTTAATTAATTAAGCGTCGAAAAAAAGTAAAAGGAAGGAAAATTAAAAAAGATGTAAAATTAAGAAAAGGTCGTAAAGTTCTTTTATACGGATTTAAGGTTAACCGCGAAAACCTAATATCTTTTAAGTTATTATTTACTAGTTTTAAAATTTCTTTTAATAATTTAATTAAAATATATAAAGTTTATAACAGTCGAAATTTACCGCTATTATATAAAAAAAAATTAAACTTATATTAATGGAAAATTATATATTTAAAAGAACTTAATTAGTAATTTCGAAATTAGATCTTTTAAAAATAAAATTTATATTTTATTATAACGATAAAAATTATTACTAATTACCGTATTCGACATTGTAAAGTAGAATAGTTAATAAAATAATCATTAATATAATTATTATATATTTAAAAGTTAATTTATATAACGTATTATATAAGCGAACTGTATATATAAGCGAGCTATATATTTTTTAATATATCGCGATAATAAATTCGAATTAAATAATTATAATATATTAAATCAATTTAAATTAATCGGATTTTTTATCACTAAATGCTTTTATATTTTCCTTACAAATACGCGTATTATATCCGGGTTTACCGTAAACGTTACATTTCCGTTTTTTTACCTAAACCTTTTTGCAACGACCCTTTTCGGCCGTTACTAACTACATTTATTTATTATTACTTTCTTTCGTAACTATAAAAACTTATATTTTTTTTATAATAAATATCCTTCCTTTTTAAAAACGTTTATTTTTAATTTTCCGGCGTTTATTAAAAACGTAATTCGTTTTACGTAATAAACCGTATTTTTCCCGAAAAAGGGTAATTTCGTATAAAAGTATTAAGTTATTTTTTGTTAAAAAATTAACCAATTTAATTATTTTAATCGGCGAGTTACCCTAATAATTTTTAATTTTTTTTATAAATAACGTTTTCGTTAAATCGCTTCAGTAATATTTTTAAAAATTTTCGCAAATGGAAAAATAGTAAAGTTAGTAAAGGTAAGTAAAGAGATGGATGGTATAAGTATAACTAAAATTTTTAATTCGGAAAAAACGCGATTAAAATTAAATAAAATAAGTTCCGTTTTTGCAAATCCGGATTTAATATTATCGGTTATTATAACGGTTTTAAACGTGTCGTAAAAACCGGCGATAAAATCTTTTTTGGTAATATAAATAACGTAACGTCGTATAAAACCTTTAATATATAACGAATAAATACGTTTTAATACGGAAAAACAAAATACGTTAAAAAATTAAAACCGATAAAAAGAATAGGCAGATATATAAAATATAATAATATCGTTAATTTTGTAATAATTTTCGAATTCGATCGAATAATAGTTTTTGTAACCGTTAAGAATAAAAAAACGTTTCGAATTTTTAATATACGTTTTAATATATTTATTAAAATACTTAATCCATTTTAAATTTAATTTATTTATCGTCCAGCTATTTTTATTTATAATAATCTTTTAATTAGGTAAAAGTGGGTTATCGGCGAACTAGCGAAAAAAATGGTTTTTTCCGGTAAAAATAATAAATAAAAGTAAGGCCCAGCTTTAAAAGTTAATAGTTTGTATTACCGTAAATTATTCCTTATTCCTTTATTACGCTTGTTTAAGTTTTTTACGTTTTTCGGTATTTGTAATTATTATACCTATTATTATAAAAAAATTTATTAAAAATTTTGTTTCGTCGAAATTGTAAATATTTTTTTTTATAATACCGTATTTCGTAATTATAACCCGAATAAATTTAAATTATTTACGAAATATTTTTAAATTTTCGTATAAAACCCGTTAATAATTTATTTTTCGATTTAAACGCGTTTTGAATTTATATTATTATTTAACAAAATTAAATACCTAGTTAACTTCGATACGTTTTATAATACGTTACGTAAATAACAAATTTATTATATTTTTAACGTATTAACGCCGGATAGGAAATATTTACGTATTTAAATTAAAAATTTATTCGATAATCGATTTTCTTTTAATCGGCGTTAATTTTCGTAAATTAAAAACAATATCGGGTCGGAGGTATTTATTATTAATTCGCGTTTTTAAAGTAATAAATGGGATATTATAAATAAAATTAAGTTTTTTATAATTAAGTTTTAGGTTTCGTTTTTTAACCTAAACGGTTAAATTCATTCTCGCTTTTTTTATAAACCGTTTTATATTATAATTATTAAGAAATAAGTAATTAAAGTTAAAAAGTTAAAATAATAAAAAAAATGTACAACTTGCTTATATATACAGCTCGCTTGTATAATACGTTAATATAATTTAAATTAATTAATTTTACATTAAGAAAATCCTGTTTAATAGTTATATATATTTAAATCTGATGTTATTTAACTAACTGTTTTTAATTAACTAATTTAAACTATTTTTATTTAAACATTTTTTAAATTAAAAATTATAACATATAATTAAAATATAACGTATATTATTTAAGATTCCTGATAAGGCCAATAGTACGCCGTAACGCACAGTAACATACCGTAGAAATAAGGCTAGTAATCGCCGTATGCTAAAGTTATTTTCCAGGGGAGCATAAATCGGGTCCACTTAGTTTCCGAACACCTTAAAATATTACGAAAAATTTATATAAAACTATAACCCCTTATTAAAAACAAATATAAATATACACTAATAGATATTAGTATATGTAGATATAAATTATATTATTAAATTAATATATTTTAAGATAATCCTTAAATAATACGTTTAAATGTTAAAAGTTTTATATATTAAAAAGAAAATTAAAAACATTATTTAATTTTAATATATGTATTATAGAAATTACATTAATTTAAACAGTATTTAAACTTATATAAGATATAAAGGTTTCGTTTTCATTAGCCGTTATTTAGTATATTTTATAATTATTTAAATTTCGACTATAAAATAACTATTTTTAACAAAAGTTAATTATAACTTATCGAAACCTTTATACAACTCTATAAAATTTAATATATAATTTTATACAGTTATAAAGTATTATCCGATAAAATTTTAAAAATAAAAAAGCTTAATACGTTTATATATAGTTATATAATATATTATTAAACTTTATTTTATACGATTAAAATAAAAATATAAATATATATAGTAAGTCTTTTATTATATATTCGAATACCGATATAAATTTGCTTATTATAAGTTTATATAAATAAAAATTATATACTATTTATTTAATAAATTAATATAAATTTTAATAAAATATTTAAAATTTTATAAGCGTTATTTTACTATTAATTTTTACTATTGTATATAACATTTAAGTGTTGTGTATTAGATTTTTAAATATCTAATTGCGATAAAATTTGCTATTCGGAAACTAAGTGGACCCGAGTTGTACCTTTAGGGCCTTAGTAGCGTATCTGCAGCTAAGGTTATTCAGCGTACAGCCTATCTGCCTAAGAAATAACGTTTTTCAGCTACAGTTTATACTGTGACCAGGACCAGGAATGCATGCACAATTTTGCGCTCAACCTTCGTAGAATGAGAGCTATTGGCGGCCAGGCATCAATTAGCGGTCTCTCAGACATTGATACCCACATAGTGTCTTTTCCCCACTTCTTGAATTCACCCCTTTTCTAAATCGGATTTTCCTTTCTCTAATAATAACACCTTGTATTAATAATTTATAATAACTTAACACATATATCGTTTCTAAAATTCTAATTTAAATAAAATATAATAATAAATATTATATATAATAAGCTTTATTAGAAAATACTATAAACGTTTAATAAAAAATAATAATCTATAAATAAGGTATAATACGAAATACCTTTTTTATACGAAAAAAATACCAGATTTCATATTTAAAATTATTAATATTAATACGTTTTTAACGTTTTATAAAAAAGGGCTGGCGTAATAAATATTAAATAATAAATTATATTAACCGTACGAATAAAAGCGTTAATTATTTCGAGAATATTAAATTTAATAATTTATTAATTATTACTTAATATTTTTTTAAAAAATTATACAAATCTTTAAAACCTTTTCGTTCGTTTTAAATTATCGTCTAGAAATTAAAAAGTAAGGTCGTAAATATCGTAAATATATATAAAATAAATATTTAACAAAGCGAAAGTTAAAAAAAATAAAAAATAAGTAAAATTATTTAAAATAACGGGTTAAATAATGATATTCGAAACTATTACGACAAACGGGCGATATTTAACGTCCGCCGTAATTTTTACAGATTTTACTTTTTATAAATTATCATTTGCGTATTATTTTTCTTAATAAAAATATATTTTTTAATAAATCGAGCTGGAATAATGTTAAAATTATTTTCGAATAGTTTCGAAGAATTTATTGTTTCGAAATACAACTTTTAAATTTTAACAGTTAAAAACTATTTATTTTAAATTAATGTAGTATTAGTATTATATCCGAATTCGTAAATAAAGATAAAATAAAATAAAATATATTATGTATATATATGTATATATATATATATATATTTATATAACTTTTATATTATATAGCTATTTAATATCGGAATATTCGTTACGTTTAAATAATATTAGTATAAAAAACGTCAAACTTTAATTTTATTTACAATATCTGTTATTAATAATAAATAACGTTTTTTAAAATGTATTGCGAAATTTAAAAAAGATATTAAGTTTTAAAAATATATATTTAAATTTTAAAGCAATTAATATTTCGCTATTTAACGTAAATAAAGGGTGTTAAAATTCGAAACTAATTGGGAATTTCTCATATTAATAAACCTCGAAATTAAATAAAACTTGTTATTTTTTTTTATGAAATATTTAATAAAATAATATGTACTTATTCAAGGTAAAGTGCCATTGTGGTATCTAGCTATGTACATACAAGCTGATCCGTTCACTACATACATATACATAAATGGTTCTGCACAAACGCAACCGGGGAGCACCCCCTAAAAACCGTCCCTTCTTGGCCAAGGGCCGGAAAAACGTAATGCGGGTTATGTAACACGGCAACTGCCGGTAAGATATACCCGATTAATTAATTGGTTCCCAACGCC
>QJNZ01000008.1:0-43142 GCA_004155055.1 Monosporascus sp. CRB-8-3
GCTAGTCTTTTGCACCTAGAACAGACATAACTAAGACATAACTAAGTAATACACACATCACGATACCAATAACAGTCAGATTAGCACCGCGAATCCTGACAATTACCTATAAAATATATTACGTAACGTTACGTTTTATGATTATTCCCGAAAACGCCGAAAGTTAATATAAGGAATAACATTATATTTATTAACTTATTAAAAGTTATAAACTTAACGATATAAATAAAATATTTATTAATCAGGATTTTTTAAAAATAATCGTTATATAATTAATTTCTAAATAAGTAATTATAACGTTAATTTCCGTAATACGAAACGACGTTTTCGGCAAAACCGTTATATCGTTCGAAAAATACGTTTAATAATTTTTATCGATCACTTATAAGGACGCCGTTAACGCGCGTACCGAAAGAATTGTACGTAACGAAATATTTAAGCCTCGGTTCGTTACCGGCGACAGCGGAAGTAAAAAACGTTATCCCTATTAATTACGGGAATTTTATTCGTAAATTTTCGAAACCTACAAAAACTTACGGTAAGTTATCGAAGCTTTAAAAGTTAAAAAGCAATTTACTTTATTATCGAAAACGTACGAAAAATCCGAAAACGGTTTAATAAATCTAAGTACGTTTAATTTCGTACGAAATTTTTATATCTTAACGTTTATAAACCGGTAATATATTAAAGGCGCTTAAGTTATTAAAAAGCAGCCCGTTTTTTTTATTAAGAAGTAATCTATTTTTAGTTGGAAAATATTTTAAATATAGAAATATCGGAGGTATTATAATATTAAAAGCGTTATTAATAACGTTATTAAAAGCGTTATAATATATTCTTTTTTATTAGAACTTTATATCCCTAAATAAGGGACATTTTTTAACCAGGTTACTTAAAGTGGTAATTATTCGTTACGAACGTTTAAAGTAGCGTTAAAGTAATTCCGGAGTTATTAAAAAACGTTCCGTATATATATATAGCTTTCGGGGTACGCTTTTGCGTTTTAAAACGGTTTAAAACGGCGTTCGTAATAATATTTAAAGGAAATGTTTTAAATAACGTTCCCGATTTTTAAATAGCTTTATACGAAGTTCGTTATAACGCTTTAGGTAATTAAAATAACGCCTTTGCCGCCCTTTTAACTGGGGGGTATATCGTAAAAAGGACCCTTTTCCGGTTAGTCTATGGAGCGGGCCCTAAGCGCCTACTAGCTCCTATATAAAAGGGCTCTTAGAAAAAGCCTCATACCGCTCGTTTTCTTCCTTTCTTAAGGTCTGTCAATATATCCTATATACTGATCCATTCTTGAGCGTGACATAAGACCAGTATCTACGTATAATTAGTTAGCATCCAGATATACAATTACAAGTGGGGTTTTAGACTAGCAATTAATACTCTTCCGAATAGCATCGAGTTGTAGATACATCTCAACCGATCTAGGGGGTTCGATAGTGGAGTTGATGTTGATGTAGCATTGGTTAGAAAAGAATTGCGTAAAGGGAACCAGCTAGTCTAATTCATATTCTGCCTCCAACATTTAAGAATGTAACAGGCAAATAATCCAAAACCTCTATCCCCGGCGCCGCCTACTGATCCAATGTACGCACAAACGTGGCCACATCCCACTCGTACGTAAAAGCTAGTAGAACCTTCCTCCGGTATAGTCGCAGTACCGTAGACCGCCTCCTTGCTAGTATGAGCTAGCATCTGATCAGGACCAGCTGAAGGTGACTCTTGGTTTTCAGGAGGACTGGATAATGCAGCGATGTCCTTTAGGGCTCAGTAGGAAATAGGCCAAGGGCTCCATGTCTTTGTCGGTCATTCCTTCAAGGTTCGAAACCGTAGCATTTGGGAAAGCCCTGAAGAAAAGAGTTGTGGCTAGGCGTAACTCGTGATAGGCAAGATGTATACCCAGGCAGGCTAGGAACGTATATGTTAGTGTTTCTCGGGTCGACGTAAATGCTAGAGAAAAGGCAGCGCAGGACTGCTTACTCCGTGAACCTCCTCCGAACGGATGGAAGGCGTCTTTCATCCTCTTGCTCGGATTTTCCCATCTCTCTGGCTTGAAGTCGTCGGGTTCGGGAAATACGTCGGGGTTCCGATGTAAGCTCCAAGCTTGTGACACTGCTACCGTGCCACTTGGAAGGCTATATCCACCAATCGTAGTACCTTCGGATGGTACGGCACGGGAGAGGCCCGCCGGAGCGGCCGAGTGAAGACGTAGAGTCTCCGATATAACTAGGTTCAAGTATGGCAGATCCTTCAGCTGCTGGGTAGTGAAGTTGTCTGGAAGTGACATGGCTTCCTTAACCAGCTTATTCTTTACAGCTGGATGCCGGCAAGTCTGCCAGACCAGATACGTTAACGTGTTGGACGTGGTATCGCTTCCAGCAATGACATAGAGCCGGGCGTTATCTCGTAATTCGCTCGGTGATAGAGTATCGTCGTCGGCAGCCTTCATGATTTTGGTAAACAAAGTGGGGGGCGCTTGGGGGTCGTTATCAAGGCGTGCCCGATATTTGTTCAGCAAGGTCTCAGCGTGTGTGCCGACCCGAAAAAAAGCTTCAATTCTGTCAACTAAGGAGTGAGGTAGGAGCACGCTTGGAACTTTTCGTATCCATGGTAACAAGATGACGATAGCCCCGGCGACACCTTGGGCCTCTAGGTCAAGTATGTACTGGTTTTTCTATTGTCTGTTAGTTGACGGACAAGATTCATAATTTACACGTACCTTGCCGGTTTGGAGCATTCTGAAAGACTCGCCAAATGTCAACTCGCCGATGACGTCCGTGGTCATGCACATCCACCATTTGTATACATCTGCCGCACCCTTCATTTTCATTTCCTGGCCAATCTGCTCAATAGCAAGTCTCACGTTAGCCTCGATTTGGGGCAAGACCTCTTTCAACCCGCCCTCTGAGAGCGGATGGGACAGGAGCCTGCGCCATCGACGATGCATATCTACGTCCCGAACACTGAAGAGGTCCAGTGGAACTAGGTCAGGGGGCGTCCCATATGCCTCTGACTTCTTGAATTCGTTCCTGATCCGATATATTGTCTGTGTGTCCTCTGGGTTCAATGTATCGACCGAATATGGTCTGATCCTCACCACAGGACCTGATTATGCATGTGTTAGCATTCATGTTTAAGTGAACGGCCTCGTACCTATGATCATCGGATTCTGGATCTCTAAAGCTTCGCTAACCATATTGCTTGTGTAGATTATGGACGTATTCTGGCCCAGTACCAACCAGTTCGTGGTATGTCAGGACCCAGCCAATCCATCTTGAATACCATGGGCCAGGAACATGACGCAATGGATTCCTTAGACCTTTGAGAATAAACTGAAGAATGTTAGGCTACAGTGGCCCTGAAGTGAAAGGTGGTACTAACCGGGAGCAGCGCTAACAGGATAGAAGAAGCTGCGATTTGCTGTAGGGACAGAGGTGCATGCTCCATCGTGGTAGGTGTTCTGGTAGATTCTGCGGAAAGAAAGGTATATGTGTGAGCTGAGTCGAATGTCCCCAACTCAAGAATGACTGAGGAATGGGAAATGGCCCCTTTAATGAGAGTGTTGTGGCGGAAACTTCTTTGGCCGACTCACCGTCATGAAGCTGCGGCGACCGACTGTAATGACCCGCATCACCGGCCATTCACGGCAACGGATAACTAACCAGGTTCTCCCCTGTCGTTATAGCGGGAGGATTGTTAGTCCGCTTCAAGGGACGCGAAAGAGACTCACCGACCAGCACTCGGGAGTTCGGCTTGAGAAGAATCCGGGACACGGTCTTGGAAGCCTTCCGCCGTCCGAGACTGCCAAAATGGATTTATTAATTAGCATTCAAGGCCCGGCAGGACTGTACAACGCGTCATTTTATTTTAATTCCCAGCTTGTCTGCTTATTACCTCTTATCTCAAACTACAGGCGCTTCGTTCTACTCCTAGAGATAACTGGGGAACGGCATGGATCTCTTGTCTGTAGAGAACGGACGTTTCGGGGTCCTGTCCTTCGCGGAGTTCGTTCTACGCCCTCTCTTGCGAGGCCGTGCGCAGAATAACCTCATTCCGAGGCTTAGGCGTGATCGGCCTAGATATCAAACCCTGACATCACACGCTGAAGTATATACGGCTGAAGGAAGATAATTTATCAGGTTGACCTCTTAAGGGTCATAGAGAGAAGGTAAGGGTAGTTAAACCTCCTTAAATACATATAAAAATAGTCATAATTAAGAAAAACCTATACTTGTACTATATAAATTAATTTCACTTAGGTTATTAATTAAACTACACTAAGGTTTAACTATTTAATCGGCTTTAAATAAATTTAATATATCTCCTAAGTAATTAAAAAGTAATAATTAAAACTTTTACGATTTTAAATATTATTTAAAACATATACTATAATAATTTAAAATAAAATAAAAGTAGAGAAAATAAAAAGGTATAAAGGGTATATGATAAAGAATAACACCGTATGTTTTATAATGTATTTTCGAAAACTTTTAATAAGATTTAAACTTATATTTTAACATATTATTACTTAAAATTCAAAATAATTTAAAATTTAAATAAATAGAAAATATAACGATAATAAGTAATTATAAAAAGATAATAATATATTTAAAGATATATTAAACGTTAAGGTAATAGTTAAAATAATTTAATAAATTATCCGCGATTACTATTTAAATACATATTTATTTAATCCTGGTTTTTTAATAACGTAAATTTTACGAAATTTTAAATTATAAATATTAACGTATTTCAATTTTTTAATTAAACGTAATATTCTTTCCGTACTTAATTATATTATATTATATATTATTTATTTAAATAGAAAATTTGAATTAATTTATATTTATTATTTTGAAAAGGTTTTATATAAGAATGATTTATTAATAACTTATAAGAGGGCTGATAATTTAAGTTTTATATTTATAATAATAATTATAGTTTGTTAATATATTTTTTAAATAGTAAAGTTATCGAAAAAAAAAAACGTTATAAAGTTAGAAAAACGTTTTTAATTATAATTATAAGTAAAAAACACGTTATTTAAATATAATAACTATTATACGTTAATATCTTCGTTATTTTTATATTATATAATAAAATAATACTGATAATAATAATAAAATAAAACAACTCAGATTTTTATTATATTATAATATATTGTTACAACCTGACTAAGGCGGCCTCTAAGAACGGTCGAGCTAAATAACAAGGTAACCCCAACCCGTCAGATTACGTAACCAGAAATACTTCGTAGGGATCGAACTAAGCACTGATAATCACGGTTAAGCACTCTTATTACTACTTAGCGAGGATTAAACTAACAGTACTAAGTTATAAAGAAACAAAAAGGATATATATATTGGTTATTTTTATAATTTAAATAAAATTAACTTATAATATAACTTAATTACTTAAAATACACTTAGTATTATTAAACGTAACGAAATTATTTCTATTATTTAAATTTTTATAATTCGACTGTTAATATAAACCTGTAACGAACCTGTTATATACCTACCTAGAGGTATAAGTAGTATCCGAAAAGGGTTTTAATTTGCAGGTAATAAGAGGGTGAGGAATAATTTAATAATTTATTTATTAAAAAGATTTAAGGTACTTTTCTTTTAATTAAAGAACGGTGTAGTTACTTTTAGTTAAAAGTTTAAATTAATAGCTAAAAAACGAAACTTAATAGGTTTTAATTATATAAAAAACTTATTTATTATATATCCCGATTTTTAAAATAAGTGTATCATGGATTTGCTAGATTTGTATAATCTGGTCCTAGATTACCTAGATTAATTAAATTACCTTAAGAGCTAAGTTTACTTATCCGAGGTTTAACCGTACCAGGTACGCGTTAAACTTTAAAAACTGGTTTTTCTAAGATAGAAACCCTTATTCCTATAATATTATTTCCCTTTTTTAAAGATTTTTATTTTAAAGATAAAACCGTAAATAACTGCTTTTATTTATTAAAGAAAGTTTTTCCGTAATTTTTTTAAATTAACCTTATTATAATAAGCCGTATTTAAAAAAAAAAAAAAGAAAAACTTTATTTAAATTAATATAATTTTCGCGATACTGTGTTGGGGTTGGAGCTGTACAGCTGTTGCACAGCTGCTCCACCTGTTGCAGCTGTTCTAGCTTCTTCTAACGGTTTCTAACTGCGTCACCAAGTAGGTCGGCGATGGTCTATATAATGCCGACCTACCAACCTTTGTATGTAGTCTTCTATAGCATCAAGGAATGCCCGGCATCTTTTTCCCAAGCTTCTGATCAAGAGGTTCTTGTATATATACAGCTTTGATGAGCCCTGTCCTAATTCAATACCCGTATTAAATTAATTAAAAACTTTAATATTAAAGTTTTTCCTTATTTTAATTATATTTAATTTAGCAAAACCGATTATTTTTACGTTCCTGAACTTTTACACTGTAATTATTATATTCGTCGTTAACGTCCCTCTTATAACGCCCTAACTATAAATTCCCTTAAAAAGGTAAATAAAACGCAGGAACGGTTGTAAAAAAAGCAGTACGTCTTAAAGGACGAATTTTTAGCGTATTAAAAAGCTGTAAAAAAGAAGTGTCGTAAACAAAATAAAAAGTTACTGGAATTTATTAAGACGTTAAAGTAATTACGTTTTTAACAGGATTTTTTTTAAAAAAAAGTTATAAAAATATTAAAGAAAGGTTTAAAATTGGATTAATTAAAAAAGTGAAAAAGGTTAAAAGAAAAATAGCGATGTGTAAAGGTTAAATAAGTACGGCTTATTTTTAAAGTAAATGCGTTTGCGGAAATATTTACTTTTTTCGATTGGAACGCCGTAAGTTTGAATTTAAGCGGGGGACCGTTATCGCCTGTAATTTTAACCGCGTTAAAAACGGTTGATTAGGGGTTTGCCGATAGAATATCCTAATTAGGTTTATCGTATTCGTTAAGTAGTTAAGCGGTTTTTAAATGTTTTTTTCGTATACGTATTTTTTTTATTTAATTAGATATTAGATTTTATTTTTAATTATTTTAGAATTTAATATTTTCTCGATTTTATATTCGTTAATATTTTTTTTCGAGTTTTATATTTGTTTTTAAAAGGGCGTTTTTGGGTACCGGTTTAAATAAGGAAATATAGAAAACAGGATGTATTTTTATGATTTTAAGTAGTGCTAACCGGTAGTTAGATTTCGAAATGATTTCGTTGATTTTAAACGGATTTAGTTTTTTAAAGTTAAGTTTATTATTAGGTTTTTTTGTTTTAATTTATAAGATATTTGAGGTTACGTTTTGTTTTTAGTATAATAGATAGATTTTGTTTTTTTTTCGACAAAATTAATCCCTTAATTCTTTTTATTATAATGCCGGGCCATTTTTTATTAGAGAAACTGCAGTTCGTTCCGGAGGCGAGCTTAAATTATTTTAATTTTTATTGTTAATATTTCGGTTTTTAAGGTAATTATAGTAATTTTTAGTATTTTGGTAAATGGTTATTTTAATCGTTAAGCTTTTATATTATAGCTATATATAGTTATATAAGGGGATATGTATATATTTTCGTTAATTAAGGTATTATATGTTATTTGCGTTAATAGTAAAGATTTTATTTAGTTATTTTGTTAGTAATTAATATAGTTTCGGAGGTATTATTTTAAGGTTTAATTAAGTCGTTCCGTTTAATTATTCGTTTAGAGATAATATGCTGTAGAGAATTTAAGCTTGGTACCGATTTGTTTGAAAAAGTTGGTACCGAATTTAGAAGTAAAAAGTTTGTTTTTATCGGAAATAACTTTTTTTAGTATTTTTTATTTATTTAGGTAATTTCGAATAAAGGCGTAGGTTAATTGTTCCGTTGTTACGTTTCTTTTAAAAGGTAAGAAATATTTATATTTAGTAAATTTGTTTATAATTACTTATATTTTATTATATTTAATTCTGGTAATTGGGTTTTTAAATGAAGGGAAGCTAGTAATAAAGTTTTAAATTATGGTATTTTATGTTTTATTAAAAACGTTAATAAGTTATAATAATCCGTAAAATTCATATTTGGTTATTTTCGCCTTATTGTAAATATTGCAGTTTTTAATAATTATTTTAATTATACGGCATAACTTAAGAAAATTATATTTTTTTGTAACCGTTAAGTAATTTTGAAAACTCCTCAATATTTATACAGTAAATTTTCGTGGAATTTTTTTACGAACCGTTTTTGCTATTTTTGGAAATATAAAATTTACTATGGTACAGTAACTAATCTTTTAGTTGTTTTTTTAACTGCTGGATTTTTTTTTGTTCTTTTTGGTTATAAAAATTCCGGAACCGTATTAAGAGTTTTAAAGTTGGTTTTTTAATTATTTCGTATAACTATACAGTATTATCCTTATTATATTATAATATCTACATATTTCTTTTAGGAATTTTGGAATCGTAATTACTTTTACAACTGAAAATATTTACCTAGATATTTTCTTTTCCTTTAATATGATATATTCTAAAGTTAAATCTTAATTAAAAAATTATTTAGGTTTTATATTATTTATTTAGTTTTTATGTTTTTATAAATCGGGTAAGGTTTTTGTAATCGGAGTAAATATTAAAAAGTTTTGTAATTTCGTTAAAAAACGGTTCCTATTTTTTAAAAGCGTTAATAATTATTAATAACTTTTTGTTATAAATTAAATATCTAAGTTTTATATCTCGGAATATTTTAAAGTAATACGTTATTAAATATTATTTATTATTATTTTCCAATTATTCCAGGATAATACCTAAGGTATAATCCGATACGTTTATTTTTAAACGTTTTTTTTTTATCTAGATTTGGCATTTTTATAATAGGTCCTTTAGTAATTATAATTTTTAATTTTTAAAATACTTTTTTAGTTTCAGGTAGAAATTTAAACTCCTTTTTAATATATTTTTTTGGAAATAAATTTTATTAATGGCCTGGTTATATTTCCGTAATTTTTAACTAAATTACGTATATAACCCGTAAATCCTAAAATTTAGCGGGTATCGGTAACGGTTGTTTTATTAAAAATCGGCCAGTTTTTAACTATTTCTAATTTAAAATTCTAAATTTAGATTTATTTAGAAGTAAAAGTAAATCTTAAAAAATTTAACTTCTATATATACTATATATTTTTATCTATATTAACTAGAAAATTTGCCTTTTTTAATGTTTTTAATATTAAAGCTATATATTTCTTATATTCCTTAAGACTCTCGGAATAAACGAGTATATCGTCGAGGTATTCGAAAATAAACTAATTTAAAAATTTACGTAAAATAGTTATAACTATATTTTAAAAACTTACGGGGTATTAATAAGTTTAAAAGGTATTACCTTATATTCGTAATACTTATATATTATTTTAAAGGATATCTTTTATTCTTTTTCTTTTACTATATAAATAAGGTAATATCTTATATTTAAATAGATAGCTATAAATTATTTAACTTTATTAACATTTTTTTTTCATAATATTTATTAATATTAAAAGGTATTTATTTTTAATAATAATATCGTTTAATTGTCGATAGTTAATTATACTTTTATAAGCAGGGTTTCCGTTCTTATTAATTCTTTATTTGTTATCCTTAATTTTTAATACTATGACTACAGGATATCCGGCTGGTAATTCGGAGGGTTATATGCATTTCCGTTTTAAATTTGGTTAAATGCTTTTCTATAAAACCTTTATTTTTTTGGGGTTTATATAATAAATTTTATATAATTTAAATATTACTTTTTTTAATAAATATTTTATAATCCTATTAATTATGTTTTAGTAATTTATAGTTTAATCGTTCTTTAAATAATTTTTTAAATTTATAATATTCGGAGGGTATTATAATAGTAAAGTTTAAAACCTTAGCCTTTTTTATTAAATAATAAATTTGTTTTTCCTTTAATAAGTATACTAATTATTCGTCCTAAAAAAGTCGTTAACTTCTCCAGTTAATATAAAGGTTGCTAAAACGTAATTATAACATTTCTAATATAATGTTATATCCAAAGATAACTACGATATCTAACGAAAATCGCTTTTAATATCTTTATATCTATATAAGGAGTTTTTTCGTCTTTTAAAATACTCGCTTATTTTCGTAAGTAAATAAATTACCGTTTACTATACGTAACTTATAGGATTTTAACTTGTACTTCTAGGGAATTTAATATATTTCTATTATTATTAAGAAAATAAAGTTATTTTCTGCTTTTAAGTTAATTATAACTCGGAATATTTTATTTTTATATTAAAAAGAAATCTTAATTTAACTACGTATCCCTTTAATTACTTTGTATAAGGTTTTATAAGTAAAATTTTTTCGATGCCTTAGTTTCGAAAGCTTTTACCGTTTTTTAACCTTTGGTATTATCCGGCCTAAATAAATCTTTATTCGCAAACTTTCTTAATAACATACTTGGTATATTAATTATTCTAGTACCGGAACCAGATTTTTTTGCTATATTTGCATTCGGAAATGGCTTTTTCTATTTAATTAAGTCCTAGGTTTTGCTTTTTATAAGTTATAAAGTTAAAAAAGTAATTTTCCGAAAAGGTTATTCCTATATCTAGGAGTTTGTATTAAATATAAAATATCGGAAAGTAATATAAATATCCTTACGATATAATCATTTAATTCCGTTTTAATTCGGAATATAAATAATAAAACCTGGGGTATTCCGGTTACCGTAAAGATTTGACATATTTGCACTCGTTATCGGGTTCGGTAAATATTTTTTCGTTTTACCCTGGCCAGGAATTATTATCCTTTTTAATTTGAAAATAAATAAGGTAATCGTTAAAATAGCAGGTAGAAAAATATAGTAAATTATAGGGATTTGTTTAAGGTTTTTTTAAGTATATTATATATTTATGAAACTTATAAAGTTCCGAAAATAATTGTCCGTAATTCTTAAAGTTTAGCCGAAACTAGCCGTTCGCTTTATATATTCTATATCGTTATACGTTAAAGTAACAAAGATATTTTAATTTAATAACTATTCTAAAAGCCGTTTATTCTAAGTAATACTTATAAGCTTTAACCTTAAAGTCCTAATATATAAGATAATCCTTATACTTTAAGATATTATTTTAAATTTAAGTAAATATAACGATAATAAACTTTAGCTAAAAAAAGTCGAATTAACTTCTTTTTCTTCCTTTTCTGCCTTATTATCTGTTTCTTATTTAGCCGCTTTAACTTTTTTTAAAGTTAAAGAATTCCTCTTTTCTTAAAGTTCCTTTTACTAAAAAACGATATTCGCTTTTAAAATATCCTTTTTTGCTATAATTAAAACATTTTATATTAAACTTATTTTTCTTAGGCTTCTTCGAAACGATATTTACTTTTTTCTAAGGCTTGCCCTTATTTTTCTTAATTCGGCTGCTTAAGTTTTTATCTTTATTTCGTTTATTAATTCCTCTTTTCTTAAGGTACCGGTTAAAGGTTTATCTGTTAATAATAATAACCTTATCGGTATATTCAGTAAAAGATTTTATTTTAGGTTTTATATATAACTCATCTTTAACTTAAAACTTTAAGCCGTTATAATAAAAATAAAACAACGCGCTTTTTGATAGGTTAAAAACTGCTGCTAAACGGTTAAACTCTGTTATATACTCCGTTATTAATTTAATTTAACTAAAAAAATGCAGCTGTTTAATTACCTATTATTCCTTATTTAAATTTTCATATAAGGTTTATATTTTTATTTAAAAATATTCGTATTTACTGCAAATATAATTAGTAATATTCGAAAATATACAAAGGAAATTCCGCAAAATAATTCCGTATAATAAGTTTAAGCCATAAAAAATCCTTTCCTGCAAATAACTGAAAAATAATAATTATTTTTTAATAATCCTTTATTAAAAAACTTTCGTAAAACTTTAAATACAATTTAACCTGGATTAAGAATTTTTTTATATTTATAAACCCGTTATAAAACTTAAAAAAAGTTGGTTTATAACTTTTAACGTTAGGCATTCCGTAATAAATAAAAGGTAAAACTATGTTTTCTCGGGATTAATTTATATTAAATAACGGTAATATCGAAAATTTCTGTTATTATTACTAACGAGCAAGTTTAGCGATTTTCTTTTTTAAGGCTTAAAGTTCGTTTATTATAATAAATAATTTTTTATTAAAGGTAAGTTTCTTTTCCCTACCTTTTTAGCTTTTTACTTCGTACTTTTTTTCTGGCCCTTTTTTAACCTCCTTCTTTTTTTCTGATTTTTCGCTTTAAACCTTAATAATTTCTTTAAAGTTAAAAGTAAACTGTTAGAGTTAGAAAAAAAAAACTTCCCTGGAACCGAATAATAAATAGTACTATGTTATCGATTAACTAAAGAACTTTTTAAGGGGTAGTAAATTATTTAATCCAGTTATGGACTCTTTCTTAGCTAATAACGGAAATCGGGTATACTATTTATCTTTTAAACGTTATTTTATATTATCGTTTATATTAAGTTTAAAAAAGCTTATCTCTTAATTAGGCGGTAAATTATTTATCGACTATTAATTAAGGAATTATTAAAATATAACAAACCTGTTATATATTTACCTGGAGGAATAAGTAATATTCAAAAAAGGTCTTAATTTACAGGTAATAATAAAATAAAGAATAATTTAATAATTTATTCGTTAAAAAGATTTAAAATACTTTTCCTTTAATTAAAAAACGGTATAGTTACTTCTGGTTAAAAACTTAAATTAATAGCTAAAAAACGAAATTAAATATGTCCTAATTACATAAAAAACCTATTTATTATATATCCCGATCCTTAAAATAAATATGTTATAGATCTGCTGGATCTATATAATATGGTCCTAAATTACCCAGATCAACCAGATCACCTTAAAAGCCAAGCTTACCTGCCCGAAGTTTAGCCGTACCAGGTACGCGCTAGGCCTTAAAAGCTGGTCTCTTTAGGATAGGAACCCCTGTTTTTATAACAAAACCGTATAACTTAGTTTAATAGTTAGTTAACTAGCCTAGCCGTTATACGAATAAAAAATAACATTTAATATATTTAAGTAAATATTAATTAATATATATAATAAGCTGCCGGTTCTTTTTCGATATATAACATTTTTGATATTATAAACGTTATAATTTTATATTATTTAAAAATAAATTATTTAATAATATTAATATATGTATTGTTTATTTATTCCAGAAAAAACGTAACCGTGCAATTAAATTAAATAAATTAATAAATTATGTTATCGGTTATTAAGCTTTATTAAACTCTAACCTTCTTATAAGTAAGTTCTTTTAATATAGAAGAATTAATGTAATTCTAACCGTTTAAGCGTCTTATTTTAAGGTAATTTCAGACTGCCCAGTTATGTAAACCTCTATCGACGGCTATTCTTAACGGAATTTTAAACGGTTTTCGTAATTCGGAATAACCGGATAAATTATCGTTCGTAATTTTTTTTATATCGATTTAAAAGTTAAACTTTAATGTTTTTAAACCCGTTATTATTATTTTCCAGTTTTACTAATAATTTTTTATAAACCGGATTTTTGTTAGTATAAGTTTACGTAAAATTTAATTATTTCTGCGGTTTTAAATTAAATCGTATTCGAAAATTAAAAATAAAACCCGATTTTTTTAAACAGAATTATTAATATTAATAAAGATATTAATATATTTTATTCGGCCAATTATTTTATTCAAATTAGATAATATTATCGCAACCGTTTCCGTTAAAATTCCGAATGTACGGAATATTGAGATTTTATATTCGGACTTAGCCGGTATATTTTAGTTATTTTAATTAATAAAAATTTAAAAAATGCCGTAAAATCGATCGAAATTAAAATTATAACATTGGCAAAAGGTCTTAAAGTAACTATCTTATACAGACTTAAGGTTTACCGCGAAAAGCTTAATATCTTTTAAGTTATTATTTACTTTCTAAAAAATTCCCGTTATTAAACCGTAAAGCTAAAAGGTATAAGGTTTATTAAGGTCGAAATTTATCGGTATTACGCAAATAAATTTCCTAACCGATATTAATCGATAAATTACGTACTTATGAAAACCTAATAGTTAATTTCGGAATAAAAACTTTCGTAACCGAAACGTATAATTTATTATTACCGTAAAAACTATTAATAATTACCGTATTCGAAAATATTTAATAAAGTATTTATCGTATTAATTAGTAATATAATTACTTTATATCTTCAATTTTAGCCTAGATAATACGGTTTAAACTTAATAATCATATATATATATATATTATTTATTTTATAATCTTTTAAAATTATTTATATGAAAATATTATAATAGTTTTATTAAATTCATTATATTTATTATAGTTATACTATTAAGATAAAAATAAATTTAGTTAATAGTAAAGATATAAATTTTTCGAAATAAACTTTAAATTTAGTTTTTTTATATTTAAAATTAAATTTATTTATTACAGGTATTACAATTATTTTAATTAATAATTACGTTTTAAAATATAGTAATTTTAGTTAATTATTTTATTCGATAAATTTAATTTTATTTCTCTTTCGTAATTGTTTTTTTTAATTTTTTTTTTTAACTTTTTGTTATTTTCTTAAAAATCCTTTTTAAATAATTTTATATAAATTTTTAAAGAAAAAAAAGAGTATTTTAATAAAAACGATCCGGTTTAATTACCGTCGGAAATATAACGTTATATACGATAAAATATATATTATTTTTTTAATTTTAACTTATAATTCGTATTAATCTACTATATAAATAAACCGCTTAAATAAACGAGCGGACCGTTTATAGTAATTCGTAATAACGAATTAAAATAAATTAACTATAACGCAATAAATTAATTTAAATTAATTACATTTTTCGTCGTTAAATATCTTTATAATTTTCTTATAAATACGTTTATTATATCCGAGTTTGTATTAAATATTATATTTCCGTTTTTTAATTTAAGAACTTTTGTAGTAAATATTTTTAACCTTTATTAATTACGATTATTTATTATTCCTTTTTTTAAATTATAAAAACTTATACTTTTTTTATAGTAAGTATTTCTTATTTTTAAAAACCTATATTTTTAATTCTTTTAGTAATATTAAGATCGTAATTAATTTTACGAACATAACTGTTTTTCTTTCGAAGAAATAAGTTTTCGTATTAAAGTTATTTTTGTTAAAAAATTAACCGACTTAAATATCTTTAATAGCGAGTTACCCTAGTAATTCTTAATCTTTTTCTTTTTTTCTTTTTTCTTTATAATTATCATTTTTATCGAATTATTATAATAATGTTTTTAAAAGTTTTCGTAAATAGTGAAATAACGGAATTAACAAAGGTAAATAAAGAAATAATCGGTATAAGAAGAATTAACATTTTTTTTTCGGAAAAAACGCGATTAAAATCGAATAAAATAAATTATATTTTTATGAATCCGGATTTAATATTATCGGTTATTATCGTAATTTTAAATGCGTTGTAAAAACCGGCGATAAATTCTTTTTAATACTATAAATAAAGTAACGATATATAAAACTTTTAAAATATAAGGAATAAATACGTTTTAATACGGAAAAATAAAATACGTTTAAAGATTTATATCGATAAAAGATATAAATATATATATAAAAGATAATAACATTATTCATTTTAGAGTAATTTTCGGATTCGATTAAATAATAATTTTTATAATTATCGAAAATAAAATAACGGTTATAACTTATAATATATATTTTAATTTATTTATCGGAATATTTAATTTATAGCCCAATGGCTTAGTAGTCGCGAACCTGGGTGTCTTTTTTAATTACGACAGACTTGGGCACCCTGTTACGATTGATCGTAAAAGACAGCTGGTTCAAATCCAGCTTGGGCCACCGTTTTTCCAGGTCTCGCCAGCCTAGAAAAGCTGACCAATTAGAGCTTCGGCTCCGCCACAGTGTCAGCGACAATTAGGTGGCTGGGGACTCTGGAACCAGCCACGATTAGGGGCTCTGGAAACCATTTAATTCATCGTATATCTTATCGTCAGTCACCGTGTCTTAAGACCTGTCAGCTAGCAGGGGGTGTTAAACGCACCCTATATATGGAAAGGCTCCTTTTGATCGGAAGATATATGGTCCGTTGCTAGGCTATATAAAAGCTGTACGCGTACGAGAAATATACGTAGATTAGCCTAATATAATAACATAACTAATATCCTTTATATTTAATAATTAAAAATCTTATTCGTTTAATTTACGTTATTAATAATTAATGAGCTTTTATTAAAACGATATAAGCTATATATTAGTAATAATAATTCGTATATTTTATTAATTATAATAGTAACGGTATTATTAACGTTTTTTGTTATTTATAAAGGATTTATGAATTAAGATCGTTTTAAAAAGGAATTTTAATATAAAGCGTACGTACTTAGTATTTAACGTTATATCGATTTTAATTAAGATATTTTATAACTTGTCGAACTTATAAAACCCGATATAATTTCGTATTTAAAAAAACGAACCCGTTATACGATACGAAATAATATTTAAAGCTGCTTTTTAATTATATTTATATTTTCGAAAAAAACTGCCGAAAAAATCGATTATACGAATTATTCGATAAATACTTTTACAATAATTACTGAAAGTAAATATGTTTATATTTAAGATTTTGCGATATATATTTACGAAAATTAAAAATATGAAAATTTTTATGAAAAGATTCATAATTTTATGAAATTAATCTTAGAATTAATATTTATAATAATTAAAAAAATGAATTTTTCTTTTAGAAAAAAATTTACGAAAGCAATACGATAATTTAATTAAATCTGGTAAAGTGTATAATAATAAGCTTTTGATTAATATATAACGAGAGTATCGCGAAAGGTTAAAGTAAGCTTTAAAAATAACAAAAAAGTTAAACGAATAAATTATAAAATAAAAAAAGGTTGTTGTTTAAGGATAGCGATATAATATTTTAAAAACGAAAATACCGATTAAATAAGTTAACGATTTATATATAGTATTAGCTTTTATTCTTGGAATATAAACGATAACCTTTTAAAAAATAAAAAAATCTAAGATTAAAAACGATACGATTAGTTATTAAGAAATAACGGTTAACTTTTTGAATTATTAGATTATAACCTAGTTATTATTTATATAACGAAATATTAAAGTAACGTTTTTAACGTTTTATAAAGTTTTTATAAACTTTTTTAAGTACGGACGACCTTAATTAGAAAAAGATTAAAAAGATTAACCTTTAATTATAGGGAAGGATTTTAGGACGTAAGTTAAAAAGAGGTAATTGTAAAAGTTTATATTTAAACTAAAATGTCAGTAAGCGAAAACGCGAAAAGTTAAATGTTTTAAATATATATTATAAAGCTTATTTAAACCTTTATTATATATTATTTTAATTCTTTTATGCATTTTTTAATAAGGCCCTAGTTAGTTTTTATTTTAATAACGAAATATTAAAGTTAGTTTATTAACGAATTAACTTTAATTAGTTATTAATGGAAATAAGATAAATCTTTATATGCTTTTTAATTATTAATTAAAGTAATACGATAAACGTTTCGTTTTACCTTTTAAGGAATTTGTTTAGTTAGATTTAAAATTTACGATATATATCTTTAAACTTATTAATACATTCTTAAATTATAAGATAACGATTTAAAGCGACGAAATATACGTAGAGAATAACTTCGTTTCGATTTAAGAATACGAGGAAGTAAATATATTATTTTAAAACTTTAAAGGCCTGAAAGCGTTATAGTTATATAACGTAACCTATTACGAAAATTTTCTATATAACCAGGTATTTTTCTAATTGTTTCCAAAAAAAGATATTAATAAGATAATTAAAGAATTAATAATTTTATTCGAAATAAGTATAATTAAGTAATTATTACGTTAATAATTAAATTAAATTAATTTATTATCGAAAATATTAACGCGATTATTATTTACGTAACTTTTATAATTTATAAACGAAATATTAATTTATAAATAAAGAAATTATTACGGACCGGTAATGGTATTATATAATACCTATAATTAAGTTATTTAAAGTCCGAAATAATCGTCTAATTTTAGTCTTATATAAAAAAGTCCGTTTAAAGGTTTTAAAATAATCGAATAATAAGTATATAATAAAATAAAGGTTAAAAAATAAATACGTCGTAAGGTGAAAAAGGGAGTTTTTCAATTAAAATAAAAAATTGCCGTAAATTTTATAAATTTCGGAAAAAACCCGGAAAAATATAAATACGTTATATTCGTTACTGATAAGTATTTAGGCTTTACTTGGGATATATATTTTAAAAACCGAAAGTAAAATATATTCATTAAAAGGGTTTAATATTTTTTAAAAGTTTTGAAAAATTAGGATAAAGTTTTTTTACAGGTAATCGAATACGATAACGAAATTTTAAAAAATTATTAATTTCGAAATATATTATAGTTACCTTTTTTAATATCAAATTTAAGCTTTTAATATCGTATATCTAAGCTTAAAACGGGGGTTTAAAGCATTTAAAAAATAGAATTAAAAAAAGAATAATTGCGATACGAAATAGCGTTAAATTAGTTTCGTTTTTAATTATATATATTTTTAAAATAGCAATATATTTATATAACTATATCCTTAATTAAGTATTTTTTTTTAGCAAAACCCATATAAGGTTTATTATATTTACTTAACGTATAAAAACGATATTATAATATTTAATTAAAAGCCTTAATAAGTCTATTTGCGAATATACCACTATATAGCTTACGTTATAACAATTACTGTTATAAAGAAAAAATAAAAATTTTAAAAGATAAATTTTAAAATATAAATTAACTTTTTTATCGGTTACCGATTTACGAATATTTACGAAATTTAAAACCCGCTAATTAATATAGTTATTATTATTCGAAACGTATAACTTAACGAAAAAGCCACTTTTTTAAATAATATTAAAAATTTAAAAAACGCTTTTTTTTACGGTACGGAAAATAAGTTATAAAAATTAATACGATAAGTAAAGTTACTTAATTAGGCCTAAAATATTTATATATATATATATATTTAAAAAAAAACACGAAAACTTTGACGGGATAATTTAATTACCGGTTAAATAAAAAAGATAATTTTAAAATAATACAAACGCTAAAAACGTACGGGATAAAAAATATTTATTCGTATAAAATTAATTTATTCGAACTATTTCCGTTTTTTTAAATTATTACCGTTATTAACGTTTATATTAATAATTGTTATAATTAATACGTTAACCGAAAAAAATACATATAACTTTAAGTTTTTATTAAATTATTTAACTTAATACAATAATAAAAACCGAAAATATTTTACGAGTTATAAACGTAAACTTTTAATATATTCCGTACCGAAATAATATTATTCGAAACGATTACAAAATATAAAAAACTGCTTTTAATATAAAATAACTAACTTATTTTATGAATACGATCGATAACCGGTCGGTAAGATACGGAAATTTAAAGAAATTAATTACCTAAAATACGCGTTACCCTGATTAGAAAAGCTTTAATACTTTATTATATAAAAATATATTTAAATCGTTTAAACCGGATATATATATATAATTTATCGTTACCGTTACTAAGCTTTAAAAGCTAAGTATATACCCGTTAAGGGAAATATTTCGTAAAACCGAAAAACCTTATTTATAAAATTATAAAAAATGCGATTTTAAAAGTAATTAATTAGTTTTTTATTAATAGAAAAGAAGTTTTAAATTATAGATAAATATATATTTACAAGTTTAATACATATAGCTAGTTATAAAAATCTAAAGCTCGTTTCGTTATATAAGGAAATTAATAATTTAAAGCCGTTTATAGTAATATATACGTATTTATTTTAGCTAGAAAGTTATTTAGAACGTTAATTATTACGGCGGCTAAGTTCGACTTAAAGCTTAAATAGTATAAGGCTATTAACGCTTACGTTAACGTTAACTTACCTTACGAAATATAAATAAAAACGCCTTTAAGATACCTTTAACGTAAAAAGATTTTTTTAATTAAAAAGGTTTTATATGGTTTAAAGAAGTTGCCGTTATTATAATAAAAAGATTTTACCGGAACATTTAGAAAATTAAGATTTAGCCCCGTTTCTTATAAACCTTGTTGTTTTACTTATTAAGAGGTATTTATTTTTTTTACGGACGATATCGTAATAATATATCGTAAGGAAACCTAAAATTTCATTAATTAGTTAATTTAGCAAATTCGGAAACGGTATACCTTTATAAGGGGTAAGGACTTATAGTAGTCCCTTAGTATCGAAGTAATTAAAAACAAAACTAAAAGAAAAATCTAGTTATTTTAATCCGATTTTATAAATAAGTTAGTTAATTTAATCCTTAAAAAATTTAAATAACCTTCCAGATACGTTAATAATAAGCGTCGAGTTATTACCCAATTCTGATTTAGCTTATCCAGGCTTTATTAATAAATATTAAAAAAAGATCGGTTTTATTTTATACGTAACAGTTAATACGCGACCCGATATATCCTTTACCGTATTCCGACTTGCCTGTATTAACATGAACCCTAGTAGCTTATATTACTAAATTATTAATTAAGTTATATTATACCTAATCGTAATTAAAACGTTAACGTTATAATTCGAAATCGAAAATCCGTTACATATTTATAACGACGCCTTTTTTATAAATAATACGATTAATTAAAAAAACTCTTAAATTTACGTTATAAAGTTATTTAAAATAGTGATAAGATAACGGGCGAATAGGTAAAATATAATAATTATTTCTATAACCGAAACGGAGTTATTATCTCTTACGTAAGTTATAAAAAAAACTTATTTAATTTTAATTAACTAAAAAGTTAGAAATTATTTTAAATACCGGACCGTTAAATATATAATACGATAATTAACAAACTATATAACTTATTAACCCCGGCGTTACCTTATTATAAACAAGATTATGATACGTAAATATATATAATTACTAAATACGAAAAGAAGTAAAAAAAATATTAATTAAAATAAATTATACGTTTATAAGTAATATACTAGCTGATAAACTAATTAAAACCTTATTACGCTAATTATTTAAGCATTTTAAAAAATAACTAAAATTAATAAATATTATAAAAGCCCTTAAATAACGCGAAAATATCTGATAAATAATTATTTAAAAAAATAACTAATTAAAAGGATTTAATCGCGAGAAATAAAATAAAATAAAAAACTATAATTTTAAGAAGTAATAATATTATAACAATTAACGCCATAAATCCTTTAAAGCGTTAAAAAGGTATATCAGCTAATAAGGGATACTAAACGTACTTTATATACGGAAAAGCTCCTTATAATTAGAAAATATATAGTCCGTTATTAAGTAATATAACAGTTGTACGCGTACGAGAAATATACGCAGATTAGCCTAATATAACAATATAACTGATGTTCCCTATATCTAACAAGACCCGCATTGCGTTTTTTCATCCGCCCTACTAAGGGGTACGGTTTTTTCGGAGGTGCTCTCCGGTCGCGCTGTGCAATCCTTTGTATATGTACTTAATGAATAGATCAGCTTCTTATACATAGCTAGCTAGAAAACTTAATAGCACTTTACATTACAAATATTTAATTTATTTATTATTTAGTTGTTTTCGTTTATAATAATCCTTTAATCAGGTAAAAACAGATTATCTGCAAATAGCGAAAAAGATGATTTTTCCCGGTAAAAATATTAACGAAGATAAGGCTTAGTTTTAAAAATTCATAATTTATATTATTATTAATTATTTCTAATTCCCTTATTAAGCTTATATAGGTTGTTTTTAGCCTTTAATATTAATAATAATTATATTTATTATTTCTAAAATACCTTATAAAATTTTTTATTTTAATAAAATTATAAATATTCTTTTTCGTAATATCGTATTTCGCAATTATAATCTAAATATACTTAAATTATTTATAAAATACTTTTATATTTTTATATAAAACTTTTTAATAATTTACTATTCGATTTAAATATAATTTAAAATTTTATTACTATTTTATTAAATTAAACGTTTACTTAATCTCGATATATAAAACGATATATTAGCTAAATAATAAATTCGCTATATTTTTAATATGTTAAAGCCGGATAAAATGCTTTTATATATTTAAGTTAAGAACTCGTTAAATAATTAATTTTTCTTCAGTTAGTATTAATTTAAACGCGTTTACCGTAATATCGGGCTTTTAACGTAATTTCGGTAATATCGTAAATAGGACTACGCTTTTTATAATTAAGTTTTTAATTTTGTTTCCTAGTTTAAATCGCTAAGTTTATTTTAATATTTTTATATAACGTTTTATAACTATAATATTAAAAAATATATATAAATGGAGTTAAATCGTTAGAAGATTAAAAGAATTAATCCGTTTATTTATTTAAGCCGTTTACTTATATACTACGTTAGTTATAAGTAATTTTTTCTATTAATTTCATATTTAAAATTAAACTTAATTGTTTAATTTAAGAAATTTAATAAAAAATAACGTTATTATAAATAATAAGAATTTCATAATATATTTTAAATATTATGTAATATAAATATATATATTTCTTAATAATATACATTTTTTAAATTTAAAATAATATCGAATACAACTAAAAAATATTTTATAATTTTATATTCCGTATTATTTATTTTATTGAAAATATATCGGGGATTTTTTTCCGAAATTATTATTAATTCTTAAATTATATATTTTTCGTATAAATAGAAATTATAAATTTTATAAATCTTTTTATTATAGAAGCTTATCGGTATTACGTAATAATTAGCTTCGAGGTAAGACTTTTTATAACCGAAGCGTATAATTGATCCTAACCGTAAAACCTAATAATCGTTAATATGTTCGAAAATAATAGATATAGTAGTTATTATATTATGTCAGGATTCGCAGTGCTAATCCGGCTATTATTAGTATCAAGATATATATATTACCCGGTTATATTTAAAATATATCTGTTCTAGGTGTATAAAATTAGTTGGAAAGGTAGGTGCGCTGGATTTATTTAAAACGCGTTCGAGTAAGCGTTGTACGAATTAATTAATCCGTTACATATTAACGTACCGAATATTAAAATAATTTTTCGCGTTATATATATATTCGAAATCTTTGGGAAAAAATTTCAACTAATACGTTTAAGAAATAAATCTTAATTTTTATATAAAAATTAATAAAAACTTAGTAGAAATTAATAGAAGAGTAATGGAAAATAATTTATATAGTTCGAAATTAAATTTTAACCGTTATAAAAAAGTTACGTTATAGGTTATATTAATTTATAATATTAAATAATTGACATTTTTAATTTACCTTTTTATTATAACCGTATTAAATTATAGAATTTATTTTTAACGAACCGTTTTAAACTAGATTAGGCGTTAATATAAGAAAACGTTTTATATATGTTAATCTATTACTTTAAAGCTTTTATAACTTTAAAATTCGGAATTATTTTTTAACGGTAATATTAGTAAGTAATTAAAATTGATATTTTTTTACGTTTCTTATTATGAAAAACTATTAAGCTAAGGTTTTTTTCCGATTAATTAAAGTATATTACTTAGTTATAAGTTCCTTATAAAATATTAGCTTTTTTAAGTAAAGATTAATATTAAGGGTTATACATGTATATAAATAGGTAATTTTACGAGAGGTTAAAGTTTTAAAATTAATAGGTAAACGGATATTTTCGAGTAATTGTAAAAAATATATTACGGTCGTTAGTACTATATAATATGGAATAGGTTTTAATAAAAAAACGTTTTTTTTTCGGTATAAAATAAATTTAACGAAATTATTATTTATTGATTATACTAAATAAATTTCAAGTATTTTTTAAATATTTTTAAAATTTAAATTAATAACAAATTTATTATATTTTATTTTATTTAGTAATTTATAAATCCGTTAATAGAGCCTTTTGTATTTTTCATATATTTAACTTTTATTCGGCCTTTTTAGAGATTTTAACGTATAAAGTAATATTTAACGCGTATATAACTTTTTTTCGTATCGTTATTATTTTTAAAAACGGTAATAAACTTTTAATATATAAAGCTAAGTTTTTCGAAAAAAATCCGGACGTTTATTATTTCGGTAATTACGGTATTTAATTTCCGAAATATCTTTTATAATAATTTATTATTATTTTGTCGGCAATTAGTGCTTTTAGGTGCCCGCGGCTGGTGCGTCTAGGCTGCAGATGCTGCCTAGGATAGCTTTTGTCCAGGAACCATCCTTTATATAATTAAACGTATATATAAAAACGATTACCTCTAAACTTTTTTAATTTTTCCTAAAATAACTATACCCATTTTGCCAGATTCCTATATTTAATTAATATAACTGTTAATATAATAACATTTTTTGGTTAATTAATAACCGTAATACGTTAAACGGAATAATTATTTACAAGTTAAGTTAATAAAAAAAATACGAGATTTAAAAGGAAATTGCTTAGTTAATTTAAAAAAGAATAAACGGTTAACGATAATAAACGAATAGTAAAAACGTATTCTAGGGCAGTTCCCTGTAATCGAACAAAATAACTTACCCGATAAAGGTTTCGTTTTTATGCGGGACAAAAAATATACGAATAACAATTTTTTTTTTTTTCTTTCGATTAAAAGAACTTCCAAAACGAAAAGTTTTATAACGAAGGGGAAGAATAAAAGTTTACGATAGATATAACGGTAAAAAAAAGATTTATTTTCGAGATTTTTATAAAAAAAGCTATGTTATTTTAATAACGATAGTTAAGAAATTAATATAAAATCTTTATATAGAAATAACAGCCTTAATTAAAATTAAATAAGCTTTATACATTTTTAAGTACCAACTTAAATAAAATTAGGGAAGATATTAAAGTACGAAAATATAAATATAAGTTAATCGAAAATAAAATTAAAGATTTAAAGTTTTAACAAAAAAAAAAGACGATATAATGGAATAAATAAACAGTATCGTAAAGCAATTATTGGACATACCTTAGTTCGGAGGCGTGCCTTAACGAAAACCGCTTTAATTAAAAGCGACGCGGAATTTGCGAAATGTAAATATTTATAGGAACGCCTTACACGACGTTTAAGGGACGGAAGGCTTACAAAAAACCCCCATTGCCGTTAAAAACGATATAAAAAAAATTAACCCCCTAAAAAAAAACGAAATATAGTTAAGGAGGTAATTTATTAAAAAGCTTAATCCCTCGAAAAAGGAAAAAAGCGAAAAAAAAAAAAAAATTACGCAAAGAAAAAAATATGGCACGTAGGGACCCCGACGATTTGGATGGGTTATCTTTAAACTCGTCCAGAGGTTCCCGAAAACGAAAAAGCCGTTATAATAATTCCCCCAGTATTCTTAGCAGTTTTTTAAACCTTAATAGCTTAGATAGCTTTAACGAGTTAGGCGTTCGCCTGAAGGAAAAAGAGAAGAACTTTAAGAAGTTTAATAACGAAAATGCAAAACTGCGTTAAAAGCGTTTTAACTTTTTACTGGACAAGGAAAATCACTTAGCGGGCTGGGTTAATTAAAAGCTTTAAAGTAACGCTTTAATTCTTACCCTTAAAAAAATTAGCTATAAGGACGGAATAAAGCTAAGATAACTTAATTAGTTACGTTTTGCGAAGGTTATTACTAAAACTTGCAAAAGGGCGCCCTTAAAGTTAATTATAGGTATTAGGAAAGGAACGAAGATATTAAGAACCCTTAGGAAGATTTACGTAATAACAAGTAAGGTTAAGTAAAGGTCCTTTTGGAAAAAGCTTAGCAAGATTATATACGATAAAGGAGACCCCGTATAATTTACTACGAAATTTTAAAAACTGTTACGAAAGGTTAAGGGTTATAACATAAAGCTTAAATTAAAGGAATAAATTATTATATTTTTTACTGCTATAAAGAATCGCGCCGGCAGCTGGTGCAAAACGATTTAATTAGTGTTCAAGCAGACTAGTTATTCCTTCCAGCAGCTGATCGACGATTTTAACAGCGAATTCCATAACCGCACTAATAAGAAAAAAAACGGGAAGTCCTATAACGCCTAGGAAGGTAAGGGAAAAGGTAATAATAATAACAGCAACTTCCGAGATAACAGGCCCGCATGGAACAAGAACGGAGAGCCACTCTGCTTTAACTGTGGAAAATACGGACACCTAGCGAAGGACTGCCCTGAGCCGTAGAAGGAGAGAAACGGCAAAGGAAAGAAAGGAGCCTATACCATTCGTTAAGGATCATTTAAAGCACGCTGTGAGACATGACGGCGTAGCTGGCAAAGAAGAAACGTTTAAATATACGAGCCTGGTAGGGAAATTCAATTTTTCAAGTTATATTAGCAGACCAAATACAGCGTTTACAACGTTAACTTGGGCAAGGTTTATAAGTAACCCGTCACCCAAATACCAGGAATGTATTAAAAGACTGCCGAGATACCTAAACGGTACATTAAACATGTCTCTTCGGTACCGGAAACTACAAAAAAATCACCTACATTATAAATATAACAACCTAAGGTTATTCGGAATAATAAATACAAGTTTTGTAGATAACTGCGAATCAACAAAATCCATAATAGGCTATATGTTCTTTATAGCTAAAACGTTTATTTCATAAATTTTAAAACTATAAAGTATTATTATTAAATATATTACGGAAATAAAATATATAAAAACAAAAACAGCAGTTATAAAGGCAACTGGGATTAAAAATTTCTTAATAAAGTTAAGGTTTATATCTGAAAATCTTATTCCTATTTTAAAAAATAACATAAGTACGTTTAAATAAGTAAAAAAGATATAGATAACATGAAAAAAACGTTACATTCGAATTAAATACCATTATGTACGTTAAGAAATCCGAAAAAAAAACATTAATTTCCAATACGTAAAAAATAAAGATAATCCTACCAACAGATTCACAAAACTATTTAATAAGGCAAACTTCGAACGGTTTATTATTAACTTAAGATTTAATTAAAGTAATTAGCAAAAAAAATGGTCCCGTTAAATTCCCTTTATACGGGAAAAAAGGCGTTTCCTTATTAAAACCTGTTTCTCGTTATTAAAAATAACAACCGCAATATTCTTTTTACAATTACCTAAAGGTATCCGTTTACTTATTAATTTTAAAGCTTTAACCTTTTATAAAATTACCTATTTATACGTATTTATAACTTTTTACGTTAATTTTTACCTAAAAACGTTAATATCCTATATATAGTTTACAATTAATTAATATCTCTTAACTAACCGGAAAAAAATTTCTATTTAATAACCTTTTACAAAAAAGAACCTAAAAAACAATAATCTTAATTATTTATTAATATTGCCGTTAAAAAATAAAACGGATTTTTAAAGCTATAAAACCTTTAATATAATAAGCTGGTATATATAAAACGTTTTCCTATATTAACGCCCAGCCTGGTCCGAAGTATTTCGGAAAAAATAGGCCCCGTATTCCGGGACGGTTACGAAAAAACGGTAAAGCAAAAAAGCCGGTTTTTTAATATAACGGTTAATTACGTAATTTTATTTCAAACGAGAATAACGGAAATAAGGGTTTAAATCTTATATAAACTAAAGATTTTAATAACTTTTTAATAAATTTTCTTAAAGTTTTAAATTTAATTTTAAGAAATTACGTAAACAAGGTTACTTAACGTAAAAAGGCGTATCGGTAATTAGTACTTTCAGATACCCGCGGTTAGTACGTTTAAGCTATAGATATTACCTAGGACAGCCTTTGTCCAGGAATTATCTTTTATATAGTTAAACGTATATATAAAAGCGATTGCCCCTAAACTTTTTTAGTCTTTCCTAGAATAACCATGCGCACTTTGCCAGATTCCTGCATTTGATCACTGTAACTGCTGATATATTTTAATGTTTATATTACCTGGTTTTCTATTATAAATATGTTATAATTAATAATAAATTTAATTATATTTATATTATTTACAAAGGTTACGTTTACCGTTATAAATAGCTTTATTTCGTTATAAGCGTTGTAAAAATATTATTTAATTAATTTCCGGTATTAAATAAATAATTTCCTTTTTTAAAAAATATTTTAAAAAGCGTTTAATATATTTTCGATATTTAAGAGACGGGGTACTTATAAATTACATTTAAATAAATATTATAAATGTTCAATATAGCTTAATTATATAATTGAAGACATTAAAAGTATTAAAAATATTAACGTAATTAATATATTTTACATTTTATTTTTATTTTTATAATAAATGACATAATTTAAAAATTTTATAATAAAAGAAATTAGTTTTGTTTTTATATTATTAATATATTATTTTTAATTAAAACGAACGTTATTTATTTCGGACAATTAAAAATATATATACCGAGATTTTAATTTACCGTTTTAAGGTTATTTATTAAAACGTTGCTGGTAATAACGTTTGTTATAACTTTTAAATATATTTTATTCAGGCTGAAAAATATAAAATTATTAACTTACAAATAACTATATTACGGGTTTTTATATTAGGATCTATTAGATTATTAAATAATAATTATTTAAACCCGTATTTACTATATACCGTTTAATCTTAATTTATTTAAACGGTTTATTAATTTAAAATTTTTTTAAATGTAGAATTAAAACGTTATTTTTTATTTAGATATATATTAAAATATTTTTATATTCAGCGAAAACCTTTTATTAATATTTATATTTTAAAGTTATTATTTAAATAAATAATAATAAAATCAATTTGTTAAATATATTATTTTATAAACGTTTTAAATATTATAAAAATACGTTAATATATTATGCGTATAGTAGTTATAATAGTTAGATTATAATTAATTCCTTTATATTAAGTAAAGCGGTATATTTAAATATAAGCTTTTATTTTTCCAGCTCGCCCGTTAACGTATTTCTTTTTAAAATTTATTTGGTATTTATTAAATAGTTTTTAATAATTTTAATCGTTAATTTAACAGTAAAGTTTTTCTTTATAACTTTTTTTAACTATTTTTGTACATAGTTTTAAATTATATATTTTATTTAAGGCTAGTTATAATTTTTTTAAAATTAAACCCGTTATTATTTATATTTAATAAATAATAAATATTATTATTAAGTATGTTACGTATGTATATTTATTTATAAAATTGTTAGATTTTATTGTAATTTTTTAAATTTTTATAAAAGTTATTTTCCGATTTATTAAAAAACTTAAGGTTATAAATATTCGGATAAGAATTAACGTTTTTTTAAATTAAGGCCGTTATAAATTTAAGGTTTTCGTTAAGTGTTATATGTAAGGTAAAGTGCTATTAATGTATCTAGCTAGCTATATATAGGAAATTAATCCATTTACTAAGTATATATATAAAGGATTATACGATACGACTGGAAAATATCTTTTTAAAAACCGTCCTTTTTTAGTTAAAAGCCGGAAAAACGTAATACGGGTTATTAATACGGCAATTAACGATTAGATATACCCGATTAATTAATTAGTTCCTAACGCCCCTAATCGTAATTGGTCTTATTAATTACCTTTTAATTGTCGCCAACACGGTGGCGGAGCCAAAACCCCAATTGGTTTAGCTCTTTTTAAGCTGGCGCCACTTAAAGAAACGGTAGCCCAAGCTGGATTTAAACCAGTTATCTCTTAGGATTAACCGAAATAGGGTGCTTAAGCCTGTCGTAATTAAAAGAGATACCTAGGTTCGCAACTACTAAGCTATTGGGCCGTTAAATGTTATATATATATTTAATTTATACTTAATATTTTTCGATTTATTTTATTTTCGTTTTACGGTTTTCGTTTCGGTATCCGTTTAGTCGTTTAATATAACGTTTTTATCGTAGTTATAAATATTAACGTTTTTTTTAAAGTTAATGGTGAATTTTACGTTATATAAAAAAAGGTAAAGATTTTATAACGTTTTTTAAATCGGGTAATTTATTTATTTATTTATTTATTATATTTATTTTTTCGTAAATTCGTATATACGGTATAATTAAAAAAAGATTGTTTTTTAATAATTAAATTTTATAGTTATATGTATTTTATGTTTTTAACTTTAATTGGGTTGTTTTTATTGATTAGGACCGTATAACGGCTGCCGATATTACGTAGGTATACGTTTTTTAATTTATTCGTTTGTTTTTTATCGTTTAGTATTTAATTATACATTTTTATTATATAATACAGTTAATTATAAATTATTTAATATAATTTAATATATAAATTATATCTTTTATAACGTGATTTTAACAATAAGTTAAGATATATATTTAAATAATTGTAATATAAGTGTTATTTTAAACTAGTTACATGTTTTGTTTTAAGATATTATTAAATATAAGAGATATTAGTTATGTTATTATATTAGGTTAACTTGCGTATATTTCTCGTACGCGTATAGCTTTTGTGTAACTTAATAACAGAATATATATTTTCCGATTAAAAGAAGTCTTTTTATATATGGAGTAGGTTTAGTATCCTTTGTTAGCTGATATACTTTTTTAACGCTTTGAAATATTTATGGCGTTAATCGTTGTATATTATTACTTTTTAAAGTTATAGCTTTTTATTTTTTATTTTCTTTAATAATTACATTTTTTTAATTAGTTAATCTTTTGTTAAAAATTATTCGTAAAGTGTTTTTCCGCCGTTTAAAGGTTTCCGTATTATCTATTAGTTTTAGTTATTTTCTTAAAGTATTTAATCGGTTCGTATAATAGGGCTGTAGTTAATTTATTTTAATTAATCTTTTTAGCTGTTTTTTGTAATTAATAATTATATATATTTCCGTATCGTAATTTTAGTTATAATAAAACGACGTTAGGATTAATTAGCCGTATAATTTATTAATTATTCTATTATATATTTAGCGGTTTAGTATTTAATATAATTCTTAACTTTTTAATTAGTTAAAAGTTAAATAAGCTTTTTTATAATTTATATAAGGGATAATAAATCCGTTTCGGTTATATAAATAGTTATTATATTTTTTTATTCCTTTATTATTTTATTATTTTATTCTTTTTTTAAATAATTTTATAACGTATATTTGAGAATCATTTTAATCGATTATATTATTCGGAAAAAAGATGTTATTTTAAATATTTAACGAATTTTCTTTTTTCAGTTATAACGTTAACGTTTTACTTCCGATTAAATATAATATAATTTAATTATTAATTTCGTAATATATGTCGTTAAGGTTTAGATTAAAACGAATAAATTAAGACGCGGTAAAGGATATATCGGGTTATGTATTAATTATTACGTAAAAAATAGAATTAAATTTCTTTTAATATTTGTTAATAAAGGTTTAATAAGTTAAATTAAAATAACTGGATATTTTTATTAGGTTTATTTTTAATTATTTTAATACCGAGGAATTATTATAGGTTTTTACCTTTTATAACGGTATACTATTTTTATATTTATTGAATTAATTAATCGACGAAGTCTTGATTTTTTTTATAATATGCTTTAACGATATCGTTTCTAAAAAAGAAGAGAACTACTTTTTAATAAGTGAAATAATAAGGTTCGTAAAGAATGGAGTTAAGTTTTAATTTTTTAAGCGACCTGATAAAATCTTTTTGCTATAATAACGGCAACTTCTTCAAGTTATATAAAGCTTTTTTAATTAAGAAAACCTTTTTATGTTAAATGTATTTCAAGGGTATTTTTATATATATTTTATTAGGCAAATTAACGTTAACGCAGGCGTTAATAGCGTTATATTCTTTAAGTTTTAAGTTTAATTTAATCGCCGTAGTAATTAACGTTTTTAAGTTGTTAGTTATTTCGTACGATAAGACGGGCTTTATATTTTTAAAGTTAGTTATATTTATATATACTTTAAACCTTATTCTTTTTTAATAAAAAATTATATAATTATTTCCTAGAATTATATTTTTTTTTTATAATTTTATAAATAAACTTTATTGGCTTTAAAGTATCTTTTTTAATAAGTATATATTTAACCTTTTATAACTTTACGATAACAGTTTTAAATTATATTTATATATTTAATTTTATAATTTAAATACTGAATTAAGTCGAGGAGACTAAGTACTAATTAGTAGGTATCCGAAAAGAAGGTTGCAAGCAAGCGCATAATTAAAGCAACATTTAAAATAACGCAAATTTATATCAATCGGTGTTAGAACCGTAAAAGAAGATTATCGACGATAATAAATAATAACGGGGTTACGCCCGAAAGAAAAAAGCTTTTAAAAATACCCTTAAAGCTAAATAGAACTAATTAACTAGCTTAAAGCTAAGTTCTTAAACCCTGTACCATTTTAACCCTCCTTTTTTACGATAAAACTTGTTCTTAATTTGTTATAAAAAATAAATAACAATTTAACGTAAATAACTTCCTAACGATATAAATATATAAAAACCCGTTAATTAATTTAAATTCGCCTCCGTAATTTATTCTCTAATATTTTCAACTTAGAACTTCGTTCTTTTCGCTGTACTAATTCCTTTTTCTATTTAATTCTCTTTTTATTCTTTTATGTCTTATCTTTAAAAAAATTATAACTAATTAACTCCTTATACTTTTTTCAACCAGGCTATCCTTAAACAAAATCGAGTTCCGGTTGTCTTTTAGTATTTTTATAGACATTTCCTACTTATTTATATAGTGTTATATATTTTTTTCGTAATATAATTTTAGCGCGTTAATTATTAAAAGATAGACGTAATACGTATTGAACTTTAAAGTTATAACAAGGCTTAAGTAAAGGTTATCGTAATTAAAGTTTATTAAAAAAATAGGTTTAATTAGCGGAAATAAAAGGAATATAAAAAAATAAAGTATTAATAATAATTCGAACTTTTCCGAAATAAGTAAAAAACGTTTATCCGGTTAATAATACTTAGGTATTTTTTTATTACCTGTTATTAAATATAACCTTAGATATTTCTTAATTACCGTAATAAGATTATTAATTATACGTATCTTGCCTTGTAATCCTTTTACTTTTATTTTTTATTACGGTAAATCTCTAATAATAATATAAAAAAAATAAGTAATCTATGTTTTACAAGTTCATTTTTTAATTTATATTAGAATTTTAGCGTTTATAATACAAATTAAAGAATTATTAAAACCAACTTATTTCTATTTATTATAGTAAAGTCATAACATTTTTCTAATTCGGGTTTTAAAAAAGGCAGTATTAAATAATATTAAAAGACGTTTTAATCGGATATATAAAATACCTACTTAATAATTATAAGCTTTTTTTTCGTTAACTTAAATAATATTCTATATTACGGTTTAAACAAAGTTTAAAATAAATGCCTAAATTATAATTTTTAATTTTTCGTTTATCGAGATATAATATCGACGGGCAATACAACGATTAACTTTAAGGATATATACCAGCTTATTTTCGGCAGAACTATAGGCGATAAAATGTATTAAGCTAGAAATATTCTGTAATCGGAAATATATTTTAATATTTAAAAGTATAAGGGTTCTTTAAAAAGGTATAATAATAGCATTATATTAAAGTTTAGCTTTATTTTCGAACTTAGGAAATATTCCGAATAGTTCTTAAGGTTTAGTTTTTTTATATCGAAAAAGGTAATAAAAATGGACCGATTAAATTTTAAATAAGGTATATATTTAAAAAAAGGGTTAAACCGGTAATATTTATAATATAACTTTTTATTATTATTTTATATTAATAATATAAAATACAAGGATATTAATAGTTTAATTAAAGTTACTTAATCGAAATTAGTTAATTTTCTTAGCTTTAAAATTAAGGATATAACGGGCAGGCTTTATCGAACGTTTTTTAAATAAGGATGCTATAATAAACGGTATTAGATTAATTAAAAAATATAGATATTTACGGGATAAATATAAGTATCTGTAAATAGGAGTATATTAATGTATAAAGGTTAAAGATATGGTTAATAGGTGTTTAAAGTTGTATATATATAGGAAGTACTAAGAAATAAAATTAAACGGGAAACGTAATTAATTAAAAAAAAATATAAAGCCTATATAGACTTTTTTAATTAAAATTATATATGCCGAGGAAATCTTAGAAAACTTTATTTAAAATTATATGCAAGGTAAAGTGCCATTGTGGTATCTAGCTATGTACATACAAGCTGATCCGTTCATTACATATATGCACACAAATGGTTCTGTACAAACGCGACCGGGGAGCACCCCTTAAAAACCGTCCCTTCTTGGCCAAGGGCCGGAAAAACGCAATGCGGGTCGTGACATATGGCAACTGACGATAAGATATACCCGATTGATTAATTAGTTCCCAGCGCCCCTAATCGTGACTGGTTCTAGACCCGACTAGTTCTAAACCCCAGCTACCCCTTAATTGTTGCCGACACGGTGGCAAAGCCGAAGCTCCAATTGGTCTAGCTCCTTTTAGGCTGGCGTTACCTAAAGGAACGGTAGCCTAAGCTGGATTTGAACCAGCTGTCTCTTAAGATTAACCGAAACAGGGTGCCTAAGCCTGTCGTAATTAAAAGAAATACCCAGGCTCGTAATTACTGAGCTATTAGGCCATTTAAAATTATATAAAAAAGTATAATTAACTATTATAACTTATATAATTAGGTATATATATATATATTTTTTTTTCGTTCTTATATTTTTTTTATAACGTTTTTTTTAATAACGTTTTTTTAATACTAAATTTTCTTTTTAATTTCTTTTTTTTAATATTCGTATATATATATATATATATTTATTATATTAATTAACCTTATTATAAGTATTTATTAACCGTTTAATCTATTTAACACTTAAAGTTTTTACGTAAGTAATAACTTAAAATAATTAATTAAATTATTAAAATATTCGTTTTATAATAATAAATACGGTTAAAATAAATCTAATCCTATTATTAGGCTTAATCGTAACTTTTAAAAATTTAAGGTTATATTTGCTTACCGTAAGAAAAATTCTTTTATATTAATTTTTTTTATTTTTGTTAAACTTATTACCTATCGTATTACTAAAACGTTAAAACTTAATCGGAATATTAAGTTTCCGTATAACCTTAATAATAATTATAAATTTTAAAATCTTATATACCGTTAAGTATTTATTTATAACCTAATTCTTTTTTTAATATCGATACTATAATATAACCTTTTATAATAAAAAAAATACTTATTAAAATTTTAATTATAAATAACCTTGGATTATCTAAGCCTTATTTCCTTATCCCGGGTATAATAAAATCGATCAAAAAAATCCTGTACTTAATATTAGTTTTATAAAGCAATTTAATATTTATCGATTAATATTTATAACTTTTAATTCTAACCTTAAAAATATTTCCTTATTTATACTTATTCCGTCGCCAGTATTTACAATCCGCACTCCTCGTATTATTAATTAATTATTAAGGCTTTATATAAACTAAAATATTTTAGATTTTTTTCGTATAAAACTTAATAAACTTAACAAACTATTTAAATATTAGGATAAACATTTTATAATAGCCTATATCACCTTTAAATATTTCGAAATAAATTTTTCCTTACTATATATAATAATATTATACTTATTAATTGTAAATATTAAAAGCTATATTAATTACCTTTCCTCTCGGTTTAACAACAAATCGATACTTAAAATAATAAATTATTAATACAAACTTTTAAAAAAGAACTAATACTTAATTTCTGATTATTAAACTACTTATCTCTGAAAATAAACTTAAGATAAATATTATTTTCGTTAAGATTAATCGTAAAAAACCCGTAAATCAATTTATATTACAACTAATTAAGAACTTTCGATACGTTATTAAGCTGTGTATTTAGATATTTAAAATACCAAACTTTATACCTTATAAACTATACAAAAAAATAATATTATAATTTCAAAAATCCCGATTAAACCGGTATATTTCCATTTTTTAATTATTAATTCATCTTAGGTTCCGATAAAACCTTTACGGTAACTATATTAAATCCATTCAAAGTTATAAATATATATTTAAAAATAATCGGTTTAAAATTTTTTAAAACTAAAATAAAAAAAAGTTATAGGTCGTTAAAAATTTAAATAATAATAATTATCCGGTATTTCAAAAGGTTACCGACAACCAACTTTAAATATTACTTAAATATCATATTACTAATCTTACTTATATACCTTCTTAATCGGTTAAAAAAATGTTTTCCGGTTAATAATAAAATTATCGGATCTTAATAATATAATAAAACTATTCAGAAATAATATTCTTATATATTAATTTTTCGTAATCAAACGTATTATTTTCCTTTATCTAATTAATCAATTATCTTTATTTATATTTCCGTTATTTACGATAACGTAACCTTTTAATTAAATATTCGGAATTTATACCTTAATATTCGTTCTTTTAAATTTTAAATCTTTAAATTACTAATCTTTAAAAAACTTAATATCTTTCTTAATTATACCTTTTTCCCTTCCCTTTAATAAATCGGGTAATAATTTTATATAATTATCCTTTTATAAATTAAACGGTTTTAAATATCCTTTTTTATCTTTTACAAATTACTTTAACCTATTAATAAAAAATATTTCGCCGTAATAACGTTTTATTAATTTTTTAAATTAATAAATACCTCGATTAATAAGCTTATTAATTAAATATAATTTAATCCAGTAATACTTAAATTTTATATTCCTAACTATATTTATATATCGTAATATATTATATAATAATACCAGGTCATTTATTTTTAAAAGTTTATCCCTTATTTTATTACGATTTTTATAATTAACGTATTTAACTACTTTATATCTGTATTTACTAATAAACTAAATAGCTTTAGTTATATTTTTAACTTTCTTTTTTAAAAATTAAATCCGTTACGAAAATAATTTTTTTTTCGAGATATTCGGATCCTAGGTTATAATTTTCTATATCGGCAATACCGTTTCGATTAATTAAAATGCTTTTTATCTATATAGCAGTTTATAAGGACTTAAACCATTACTTGTTATAATAATATTATTGGCAAAAACTATCTTAGGTAAAAACTTAACCTATTTTTTACTAATATTATTTATTACTTTTATTAAGGCTTTAACGATTAATATATATCCTTTTTTAATAAACTTTTAATATTAAATAAGGTAAGTAACTTTTTTTTTGTCCGTTTAATATTTAACGTAATATAAACTTTAATAACCTCGCCTTTATTTTCGAAACTACTGTTTATTTTAATTTTAATTAAAATATCGTACCGTTAAAAAATATACTTTTTTAAAAATCACTTAATCGTTATTAACGTTTTAATCGTAAAACTTTAATTTTTAAATAATTAAATAATTCGTACTTTGCTTTAATAATAACCTTATAACTATTATTATTAAATATAAACTAAATATCGATTACTTAAAAAACTATTATATCGATAAGTTACGAAAAACCGTAGTTTCTTTTTAAAACGTTAATTAACTATTTTCTAGCATTTAAGATACGTAAATATTACCTTTAGAATATGCTCATATATACCTTATTAATAATAAAAAGCTTCTATGTAATAATAAATTAAATCTTTACTTTTATAACCAAATTTCTTAGAATATTATTTAATTATTAATCAGCATTTTTACTCGGTATTAACAACTTTATAATTACTATATTACTTATTTACCTTACGTTAAAAAATACCGTTGTAAATAAAATGTTTTAAAGTTTTATTTTTAAAAGCCTTTTTTTCTTTTTTAAGGTAATATTAAATCGATTAAAAACCTTTAATATTATTTAAAACCTTATATACTTTTATAACGTTTCGGATTAATTTTTAATAAAAAATTCTTATTTTTAAGCAAATTTATAAAATTTAACAACCATTCCGGTTATAATTAAATTAAGCCGAATAACGTTTAATTAAATATTAATAAAATTATCGATTTTCCTTTTTATTAATCGTTAAATACGTTAAAAAGCCCAGGTAAAATCCTAAATAAACTATCCGTAATTATATTTTTCTTATTAGGGATATATTTAATCTCGAAATGATATTATTTTATTTAAACAATTTATCGAATATATAACGTTTTAAAAAAAAGCTTAATAAATTATTCATTTAAATGACTAAAATTTTAACGTTAATCTCTAGTTTAAATCGAATTTTATAAATATAATTTCGAAATTATTTTAAAATTTTAAAAATAATTTAATACTTTAATTTACCAGTATTATAATTTAACTCGGCGTTTTTTAAGTACTATTCTTAAAATACCTTTTAACTTTCCCTTATAAAAATTAGTTTTTATAATAATTTACCTTATATTAAAACTATAATTTAATATAATTAAAGTCGGAGTTATCGTAAACGCTTTTTTTAAAGTTTTTATAAAGGAATTTTAATCGTAAATTTAAATAAACTGCGTTTTTCTTCGTAATAACCGTATTAATAAGTTAATTATTATAATATAATATTCGACAAAAATGTAATAATAAACGGTAATCCCTAAAAAACTTTAATTTCCGTAACATTTTTATACGGCACGATCTTTAGGATTTTTACTATTTTAATATTATCGCGTCGATAACTATTAGTTTCGTAAGAAAACTCAATTATAGCGGCTATTCCTTAATACTATTAAAACTTTTACATATTAATCGTAATACCGGTTAATTCGCAGTTTAAAAACGTTTTATCAATATTAACGATATGCTTAAAAACGAACTTTTTAATCTTAAAACAGATTTTAACCTTATCGTCCTATATTTTCGGTTCTTTAATTCCAACGTAATCTATAAATAATTAAATTACTTTAAACATTAGATTAATAAAAATCTTTTTAATAACGCGATAAAAGTAAGTTATAAAGTTAGAAAATTTTATAACTAAATTTGTTATTCTAAGTAATTTTAACGTTATTAAAAAATATATAACAAAATCCGAAAAAGATTTATCGTAATATTTTAGCATAAACGTATTTTATAACGTAATAGCATTAAACTTAATTATAAAGTTACTTAATTACAAATGACTATCCTTATTTTAAACGAAAAATTAGATATTTTTGTAGGTAATATAAGATTATTTAAATATATCTTTTAAATCCGGATTTGCAATATATCAATCAATTTATCCTTTATATTAGCTAACATTATAATACCTTTAACTTATTAAGCTTTATAAAAAATGGTACGGATTTTATAAAAAAACGCGATATAATTTTTAATCCTTCCGTATTCCGGTTATTTCTAAATTAAGGTAACTTTTTTGCGAAATAGTATTTTTTTAAAAAAGCATTTTTAATACGGGTAAATTTATTATTTAATTGATTAAGTACCGTATTTAATCGTTTTTCGGTAAAACGTATACCGCGTCTTATAATAAAGAATTTAAAAAACAAAGTTATTAATAATATATCGGATTCGTTACGATATCCGCCTTTTTAATTAATAGCTTATTAAATTTTAACAAGTTTTTTGCTTTTTTAATCTGGGTTTTCGGGTAGTATAGATCCGTTAGGGAGAATATAATTGGTAAGGATAAATTTTTTTTATTTTAGTTTATATATAATATTAATCTATATAGCCTTATCTTATTCAACTTTATTACGTATTTTATTTTATAAGATTTTATATAAAGCGTATACGAAATTTTTATTATTAAACTAATATATAATAGTATTTTTTAGTTTTAACTTGTTATCAATAGCTTTTTAGATAATAATATAATTTTAATTAATATACGTATTATTAATTAAGAAAATATAAGAGCTTATAATAAGTTTGTTCGTTTTTTATTCGTAAGCTTAATTTTATTAATAAAGCGGTTTATAACTTTACCGGCTTTTTTTAAGTTTATTATTCGTATAAATACCGTAATTAATTCGGTTTATAAATATTAAAAGGATAATAATTTTTATACAGCCGAATTTCAAGGTTCTTTTTATTACTTTCGGATTTATATTTAAAGTTATTTTCGAATTTGTTATAAATTTAAGTTCTAGTATTAACGGCTATGCTATATAGCTATCGTCGACGGCAAAAAAAAAAGAATAATAATTAATCGGCCGGCTAACTAATTAAAAGCTTTAATTATATCTTTAAATGGAGTTTTTTCTTAAAAGTTAAAGTGTATAAATAATATCCGAATTTATTTTATCATTAACTTATATCTCCTTCTATAAAACTTAATAATAATTATAAATTCGGTTCCGGTATTAATAACGTTATTAATTAAGTTTCTGCTATTTTTATAGCTAATTTTAATTACGAATTTAAATAACGGGATAATATATTTAGCCGGGTTATATTATTATATTAATAAAACGTTAGTTTCGTTTTTATTTTTAACTTTATACTTAATATTTAAAGTAAAAATTTTAAAAATCTATTGTTTTCCCGTTAAGGTATTAAAGTTTTAAAATTCGGTTTCGGTTATTTTAATTGTTTCCTTATCTTTATAATTAAATATTTTAATATTTTATTAATTATAAAATTCTTAAAAATTTCGTTAAAGTCCGGATAAGCCTTTATTAAGTCGGCTTAGGTAACTTTAAATTTCTTTTTAACTTTTTTTGAATTTTCGTTTTTTAAAATTTAATAAAACTTTTATTAATTAAATTACCGTTGTTAATAATATTGTCCGTCTAGATACCGGTATTTATATTTATAAATAAAAGTCCATTTTATATAATTTTATTTTTATCGATTTTTTTATACTATCGTTAAATTCTTTTTTTTGTTAATACGTTTAGCTATTGTAATATTAGTAAAAATATTAAGTTAATTAAAGTTATCGATTTTTAACGTACGAATTCTTTTTAGATAATAGGTATTTTTAATTTTTATAAGGTTACTTTATAATTATTTACGTAATAAAGCTTTTTTATAAAACGGCTATTTATTTTTAACGGATAAAATTAATAAAGTTAATCTCGGTAACCCGGTTTTAATCAATAACGACCTCCTATCTGTTAGGCTTTAAAATCGTAGTAAAACGTGGCGATTTAGTAATATTAGATTATACCTTATTTTTATCGGTACCAGAATTATAATTATCCGAATTTTCTATAATACCGTACCGCCGATCAAGATACCGTATCTTCTCTCGGTAATAATTAAAAAACCCTAACGAATTATATATCTATTGAAAAGGTTTTTTCCAGATAAAAATCCGGGCGTCGATCGTTGAATACTTAAGGATATTTAAGAACGAAAAAATATATATTTTAATCCGATTATTCTTAAACCCAAAATAAATTATAAAACCGTTATTATCGAACGAGATTAACCTCGTATTTTTCATATTTATAAATAATTTATAATTATATATAAAATATCCGTTTTTAAATAAAATTAACAAATACCAGGCTTAAAATTACCGTATTTACCTCCTTATTACCTCCGATAATTACCTCGATAATTATTACGATAACTACCTTAGCGACGGTAAAAGATTTCCCGTTTAAATTTATCCAGTTAAAAATTTATTATATTAATTAAAAAGTTAACACCGTAATTCTTAGCCTAAAGTAATTTTTATCTTAACAAAACATAATACTAAAAATCCGTAAAACCTTTCGGTTTTTTATTTCCTCCTTAAAAGTTTTTAAATTCTAAATTTACTAAATTCATATAATCTTTAATTTCTAAAACGTATTCGTAATCTTAAACATTTAATTAAAATAACCAAATAACGCCTATTTCGAACCGGAACTCCCTAAACGCTAATATTTCGCCTTTTACTATTATAACAAATAAAATTAATCCTTTTTAATATAATTAAAATTAAAACGGATTACCGATTATTTCCTATACCCGCTATAACGTATTAATCCAGCTTTATTAAATACTTAATTTTTAATTAATATTAAAACTTTATCGTAAAATAATACGTATAAATCCTTAAACTTTATAAAAAAAATTATTTAAATTTTTATTAAAATAACTAACCGAAAAATCTTTAAATAAATTTTTAATATATTTATTTTTAATAATCGTTTTCGCCTTAAACCTAGCCTTTTTAATAATATCCCGGATTTTTACAGCATATTTTAAACAGTACTTATAAATGTATTTAAACTTATTACGTTAAATTTATTTTATTAAAGTTTTTAACCGGGTTTTAACAGTTCGAATTTACTTAAAGTTTTAAAACTTAAAAATTCCTAAAATATTTATAATAGTATTATTCTATTTAATGATTCCTTTAAGTATACCCTTAGTTTAGTTTTTTATTATCGGATTATCGGTTTAATAAAAAAGCTTAATCATTTTAATACTATTTTTAAACTTATATTTCTTAAACAGTTTATAAACGCATTTAAGTTGATCGGTAACTTTAATACTTAAAAAACGAAATTCGGGGTAAATAACCGAATCCGCAAAACTATAAAAAATATAATTTTATTTATTATATTATCGGAAAAATCGAAATCCTTTTAATTGATAATTTTTACGGACGTTATCTTTAATATTAATACCGCAAATCTAATAAATAATTTCGAAAAAATTCTAATTAATAGAACTTTTCGTCCTCTAAATATTGTAATAATAATTTTAAAAATATTTAACTTTTTTATAAACTTTAATAATTTAATTGAATTATTCGGGGCTTAATTTTATTAATTTCGCTTTTATTTTATAATTCTTTTAATCGGTATTAAATAATAACGTTTAAAATAAAACTTTAATTTCTTTTACGATAAGATTCCGATACTAATACTAAATTTTATAATTTTATATAATAATTTCTAAAAATTTCAAATTTTTTTTTAACAAATCGGTTAAAATTAAACTTAAATAATTATTTATTACGAATAATATTTTAATTTCTTAAAATCGAAAATGCCGCTTTAATAATTATACTATATTTAAGTATAAAAAAAAAGATTTTTACAGTTTTTTTTTAAATATATTTGTCGGCAGATGTGGTGATTTATTGTTGGAGGTTGAAAGGATTAAAAGGGCTTTAATTTGTAGCCCTAGGATTACAAGGACAAAAGAGCTGAAGCTATATCTAGCTGCTCTCCCCCCCAGTTGGTAACCTAGAACTAGAAACTAGGATACACCAGAACCATAGCCTGAAGAATGCAACAC